>CAUYSK010098723.1:0-34291 GCA_963575035.1 Avahi laniger | reverse complement strand
TTAGCTGTCCAATTAATTTCTTTCTATATTTGGTAGAGACGGGGTCTCGCTCTTGCTCAGGCTGGTCTCGAACTCCCGAGCTCAGAATGATCCGCCCACCTCGGCCTCCCAGAGAGCTAGGATTACAGGCGTGAGCCACCGGCGGCCTGGTCTCAAACTCTTGAGCTCAAGCGATCCTCCCGCCTCAGCCTCCCAAATTGCTAGGATTACAGGTGTGAACCATCGCTCCCAGCCTTGATCCTAAATTCTATTTTGGCCACGTTCAGTTTGAGCTGCCCCTTAGACATCAAGTGGAGGTTTTATCTCAAGGCAAATGAGGATGTCGGTCTGAAGTTTAGAGGCAGGGCTGAGCCTGAGATAAGAGTCACCAGGATAGGGGTGGCATTCGAACCCAGGGACTGGTTTCCAGTCCTGGCTCTGCCTCTGATTCTGTGACCTTGATCAGGCTCCCACTCTCTGGGCCATATTAAAATATTCATCTGTAAAGAGCAACAGTAATGTCTGATTAGGGGACTAGAAGGAAAAATGTGAAATGCTCTACATCCATTGTGAGTTATGCCTTACTGTGATCATTTTCTATTGCAAAGCATCCTGGTAGCCCCTTGAGGCAGGAAGTTGTGAGGCTTCACGGAAAGACCGCTTAGGCTTTGCTAATTGTCCCCAACAAATCTGGCTGATGGGAAGTTCAGGGAGGGGGAATCATTTTAGGTGAATGAATAGGGAAGACTACAGGTGTGACTTGTTTTATTTGGTTTTATTTATTTATTTATTTATTTTTTTTTTGAGAGAGTCTCACTGTGTTGCCTGGGCTAGAGTGCCGTGGCATCAGCCTAGTTCACAGCAACCTCAAACTCCTGGGTTTAAACGATCCTTCTGCCTCAGCCTCCCGAGTAGCTGGGACTACCGGCATGCGCCACCATGCCCGGCTAATTTTTTCTATGTATTTTTAGTTGTCCAATTAATTTCTTTCTAATTTTAGTGGAGACAGGGTCTCGCTCTTGCTCAGGCTGGTCTCGAACTCCTGATCTCAAACAATCCACCCGCCTCGGCCTCCCAGAGTGCTAGGATTACAGGCGTGAGCCACCGCACCCCGCCTAGTTTTATTTTTTATCTTTTAAATTAATTCTCATTTTGGGCTTGGCGAGGTGGCTTATGCCTGTAATCCTAGCACTTTGGGAGGCCAAGGTGGAAGGATCACTTAAGGCCAGGAGTTTGAAACCAGCCTGAGCACAAGCGACCCATCTCTACAAAAAAAATAGAAAAATGAGCTGGGTGTGGTGGCACGAGCCTGTAGTCCCAGCTACTTGGGAGGCTGAGGCAGGAGGAGCACGTGAGCCCAGGAGTTTGAGGTTGCCGTGAGCTGTGATGACACCACTGCACTCTAGCCTAGGCAACAGAGTGAGACCTTGTCTCAAAAAAAAAAAGTCTCATTTTGGAATAACAATTTTAAAAACCGAATTTTCTTTAAGCCATCGATTTCAACGTAGAAATTGTTATTCTATACATAATCTAGGAAAATAAGAAAAACGACCTTAACTTTAAGTACTTCAGATGTATAACCTAACAAGCATAATTTCCCCAGAATACTTAAACAGTTCCTAGAAAATCAATTACACTTATAAACGTAATTTCAAATTTTTATAAATAATTGTTTTTACAAACTTAGTCAAATTCTCTATGTCAGTGGCTCTCGGTCTGGGGAATTGAAAACAAAAAAACCAAAACAGGCTCCATCTCTGACATGAAATCAGAATGTGAGGGGCACCCCATAACTTTCACAGCACCCCAGGTGATTGTAATATGCTGTCCCTCTTTCCAACCACTGCTAACCTCTCAAGCTAAAATCACAACTCTAATATCAATTACTGACATATTTTATCAATTACTAACTCTAGATTAATAATTAATTAATTTTTAGAGACAGAGTCTCACTCTGTTGTCCAGGCTGGAGTGCAATGGCCTGATCATAGCTCACTGCAACCTCAAACTCCTGGGCTCAAGCGATCCTCCTGCCTCAGCCTCCTGAGTAGCTAGGACTATAGTTGTGCACCACCATGCCCAGTTAATTTTTTAGTTTTTTTGTAGAGACACGGTCTCACTGTGTTGCCCAGGCTGATCTTGAACTCCTGGCCTCAAGCGATGCTCCCATGTAAGCCTCCCAAAGTGCTGGGATTACAGGTGTGAGCCACTGTGCCCAGCCTAACTATATATTTTAACTTTTATATTTTAAATTGGAATCACAATGCTTATCTGTCAGATACTCACCATATCAAATTCTTTGAATGTTACAGATGCTTTTAAATGTAATGCCGAGTATTCACTGATTATTACTAAACTTAGGACAGGAGCATTAATACAGTGAGTTTGATTTACTCTTCCACCTCTGTTTTCAATTCTAAACTTTCCTGGAGTGTGGCAAGACACTTATCCAGTAAGAAGCAGTTTTATCTACTCTAATAAATTGTGCTTGGCATCAAATTGGGATTCCCATTTCAGCGAGCTGAGGTTATTCATAATTGGACTGATTTCTGACTGAAACGTTAATCCAGGGAACTGTGTCTACCTGGAGTGACTGTCCCCAGCAGAGGCTGCCTTTGGGATTCAGGGGGAAGTTCTTTTCTTCCAAGTTTTTGTTTCTTAGGGCAGCGGTCCCCAACCTTTTTGGCACCAGGGACGGGTTTCATGGAAGACAATTTTTCCACGGGCGGTGGGGTTGAGAGGGCAGAGCTCCAGCAGTAAAGAAGCAATGGGGAATGGCTGTAAATACTGATGAAGGTTGGCTCTTGGTCTTGCTCACCTCCTGCTGTGTGGCCCAGTTCCTAACAGGCCATGGGCCAGTACCAGTCTGGGGCCTGGGATCTGGGGACTGTAATCGTAGGGCGTACTTACTAGGGAGTACTAGAATTGCTGGTCAAAATACAGATTTCTGAGTCCCCCTCCAGATCTGCTAAGTCAGGATTTCTGGGGACCTGACTCAGGAAACTTCCTTTTTAATAAGGTTCACGCTCGGGAGCCATGGAAAATTTTGAGCAGGGGCGACTTAAGAGGGTTAATCCTGATGCTGCCCAGGATGTGGTGAACTGCCCAGGCCATGTCCAGATGTGAGGAGTTGAGATCTGGCTTGGGCAGCAGGGACGGTAGAGACAGAAGGTCAGATGGCATTTGGAGTCCACACTGGGGACAGAAGAAAGGGGGAGGCAGAGGCAGTTCTGAGTCCAAGTATCTGGTTCAGGAAACTCATTCAGACTATTTTTACCTTCCCTATTTGGAAACTCTGGCCTCCTGGGACCTGTAACTATCTGATGAGAAACTGTGTCTCCAGCCTGCAGTCCCTGGAGCCCAGATCTGGGCTCGGCGACCTTCACTGGGCCTTGGGATGTAATAAGGCAGGTCTGATTGGAATCAGGGTTTGCCTCAACAGTCTTAGTCAGGGGCCGAGGGAGATGTCTGCTCTCTCCCTTTGAGCCACGACCCTGAGCTGGTTCATCCGCGTGAATCAGGTCCCTGCAACCCACCATGGCAGCCTCCTGAGGGAGAAGAAATAGAATTCATCCCTGCCTGACTAATTTCCCACTTTTTTGAAGAAATTTTTTAGGGGAAATTTTAAAACTAATACATGATAAATGTAGAGACTTACAAAAACAGAAAAACACAAAATGAAACCTACACATAGTCCTATTATCCAGATGTGACTATAGTAAATATTCTATGTCTGCTCTAGTCGTTCTATATGTGTGTGTGTGTGTGTGTGTGTGTGTGTGTGTGTGTGTGTGTGTGTGTGTGTATAGAGAGGAGAGAACTCTTTCACCTTAAAAACGTGGTGTCATATTGTACATACTATTGTGATAATGAGCTGTTTCTACATTGAGCAATCTGGAGTGATTGTCTGGTCCAAGTGACGGAAGAGTTGCCTGTGATTTGATTTTTGGCAGCTGCGTGGTACTCCACTGAACAGATGTGGCTCACACCCTGCTCTTGCTGCTGGCCAGCTGTGGGCTCTCTCTGTCCACAGATTTTTTTGGAGGGTAAGGTGAGGATAACAATAGAACCGACCTCACAGGCTTTGTGCATCGTGTCATTGATCCTCGGCACCACAGAGGACTCTGAGCAGCATGCCTGGCGTGTCGTGAGCTCTGGATAACTGTCAGCTTTGCTTACTGTTGGACATTTAGAGTTCAGTTTTAGGATAAACTACATTGCAGTGACCATCTGGGCACCTAGATCTCTGTGGTTATCTCGGATCCTCTCCTTGGAGGAATTCCCTGTTGGATGCAGGTGCCCCTCCCTGGTGCCCCCTGGCCCAAAATTTGATACCTAGTACGGTTACTGGGGGCATATCTGTTGGCTGCCTCCAGCATATACTCAGGGTATCTTCTTGTGAGCACAGGGTCTGTGTGTCATGAGATGTGAACCCCAATCTGGCAGAGAGGAAGTGCTCAGCATATGTTTGGTTGGTGAACGAATGAATGAAAAGGAAACCCACTTTGGAGCCTTGGGGTTGGGCATGTGTGAGTGGGACAAGGGGCCTCCTCTGACTTGACTCGGAAATGTTCTGGGATATGAGGCACTTGATATCTGACTATCACAGACTGTACAGTGATTTTGTTTTTCCATTCATTTATTCCTCTGTATTAGGGTTTTTTGGTGTTTTGTTTTGTTTTGGTGAGACAGGATCTTGCTCTGTTGCCCAGGCTGGAGTGCAGTGGTGTCATCATAGCTCACAGCAACCACAGACTCCTGGGCTCAAGTGATCCTCCTGCCTCAGCCTTCCCAGTAGCTGGGATTACAGGCACGAGTCACCACATCTGGCTAATTTTTCTGTTTCTTGTAGAGACAGGATCTCGCTTTTGCTCAGGCTGGTCTCGAACTCCTGATCTCAAGTAATACTCCCACCTTGGCCTCCCAAAGTGCTAGGATTATAGGTGTGAGCCACTGTGCCAGCATGTATTATTATTTATTGCTGCCTAACAAATTTCCCCAAAACTTTTAGTATCTCATTATTTTCTCATACTGTTTCTGAGGGTCGGGAATTTAGGAATGGCTTAGCTGGATGGATGGTTCTGGCTTAGAGTCTCTCAGGAGGTGGCAGTCATACTGTCAACCAGGGCGCGGTCATCTGAAGTCTTAACCGGGGCTGGAGGGTTTGCTTCCAAGCTTGCTCACATGGCTGGTAGCAGAGGGGTCTCCCTTCTTTGCCATGTGGGCCTCACCATGGCGGGGTTCACAGCAAGACAGCTGACTTGCCCCAGACCAAGTGGGCAGAGAAGCAGAGACACCAAGATGGAAGCTGCAGTGTCTTTTACAGCCCGAACTTGGAGATGACATGCTGTTACCTCTGCTGTATCCTCTCAGTCACACCGACCAGCCCTGCCACAGCTTGTGAGGGGGTTACACAAGGTGCAGAAACCAGCAGGTGGAATGGCTGGGGGCCGTGGAGGCTGGCTGTCACGTCCACAAACGTGTGTGGGGTACCCCTGGCATGCCAGACACTGTGCTGAGCACCTGGCGTGGATGATTTAATCCTCACGGTAATCTATGGACTAGTTTATTACCCTCATCATCCTGAGGAAGCTCAGAGGGTGAGCAGTTTGCTGGGATTGACACAACCCGAGAGTGGCAGGGGTAGGGTTCTGACCGGGGTTGATGATTAGAGTGTTGTGTTTAAGGAAAAACAACGTCCGAGGATTGACTTGACTGGTCTGTGTGACTTTGGGGGAGCTCTCACCCTCTCTGTTCTTCTGCCTCTCACCTGCTACTTTAGATGATCCTTTCTCTGTGGACTCTGACTCCAGACCTTAGATCCTGGCCCTGCCCCAGACCTGCCGAGTTAGAAATCACTGTAGGTGGGGCTCCCCCTGCCTTGGACTGCTGGGCAGGGGCATCTGAAGGGTACCCCTAACATACGGGGCTCATGTCAGGGAAGATGCCTGCATCTCCTTGGTGCTTCTGTTGGAGCAGGGTCCTGAGCAGGCAGTCTGTAGGCCGCCCCCCCAGGGCGGTTCTGATGCCATCAACTCCAGACGGCAGGCATATGTGACACTGGGACATTGCAGGGCTCCTGGTGGGCGTGCAAGAAAGCCGTCCTCTGGTAGTGGTTTACTGTTTACCTGGGGTCTGCTGGTGCCATAATTAGAAGAAGTGACAAGTGAGCTCGGGGGCACCTGTGGTGAGCACAGGCCCGGGATAATTGCAGGTGCATCCCGGCCCCTGGCCGAAGGCCGAGCGCTTGGCTCATTTTAGCCTTGCGCCAAAGCCAGCCCCGTACCTGAGGTGCAGGCAACGGCAGGGACCGGGGGTGTTGATAAAGTGCAAGTGTCTGCCCGCAGCAGCCTCACAGCGGGGCAGGGGAACGGGGACAGACTGGCTCTGGGGTCAGCCTGACCGAGTGTGAGCGAATGCCCGCTCTGGTGTGCCTGGGCCGTGGGGCCTCAGGCTTCTGGCTTCACAGCGTCATGGTCATGGTGACGACTTGACAAGAAGGCATGTGAGGGTCCCCAGCGCTCAGGATGCTGTGACATTAGTGTTACAGTTATTAGTATAAGTGTCATCGTTGTTACTGACACTGACAATAATTGTTATGATTATTGTTAGTGTCTTTCCTAGCCTTGGCTGTGAGCAAATTAAGAGTAAATATTTCCAAGCCTGTTTCCTCATCTGTAAAATGGGCTCCTTGACATCTACTCAGAGGGTCTCGGGGGAATTAAATAAGGGAATGAAAGCTAAGTGCTGGGGTGGAGCTCTCTCCCCTCACCCTACGCCACGTCTCTTTTCTTCCCTCTTCCATCCCAGTGTCTTGACTAGTCGTGTTTTCTCTGAGCCTGGAGGACTGAGGTCCGGGGCCACGAGGCAGCAGATGGGGTTTAAGTCAGCGGAACAGGGTCAAGCCAGGGCCTTGCTGGACACGAGTCCTGCGTAGAGGGCCGGTGGTGGCAGTGAGAGACCTGCCTTTAGGGCTTGATGTGTCTCTCTTTGTGTCTACCCTCGTCTTTGTACCCAGATTGAGGAGAAGAGCGTTGGGGAGGCCTTGGCTTCTGCAGGCTGCTCACTCGCTTGCTCGCCCCCACGCAGCTGTGGGCACGGGAGCTTGCTCGTAAGGACAGGCAGAAGTGCCTGTGGCATTGACCTTGACTGCAGCTTTAATTGTGCTCACCAAGAGGGCGAGGGAGCGGACCACCTGCGTGAGGGTAGTAACCACAGTAACAGCCTCCGCTCTTTGAGCGCCAACTGGACACCACGCTCGTTAGGGTACTGCAACCTCGGGAAATCCTCAGCAGCTGTGGGACCCTTGTTTCATAGCTCAGCACAGGCTCAGGGAGACGAAATAACTGTCCAGAGGTCACCCAGCTTCTAAGTGGCAGAGCTGGAATTCCAATCCAGACCTGTGTGACCCCGGAGTGTTGTCCCATTAGCCTTGCCCACCACCCCTTGGCCACCCGGAGCCAGCCCTCTCAGTGGGCAAAGCTCTGAGGAGCCCGCAGACACTGTTGCAGCCGTGGACCTGGTCCCTGGGAGTGGGTGGGTGGCACCACCTGTGTTTCTCCCGGGGGAGTGGAGCCGGATGGTTCTATGTTCTGGACAGGACCTCGCTCACACGCTGCTGAGCACGCCACCCTCAGAGGATGAGGATGAATCACAGCCGAGAGGGCCAGCTTAGTCAGCACCCATGCTGGTGTCTGGGCGCCGTCTAGAAACTCTCCATCTGCCCCCCTCCCTCCCCTGTCCCTGATCCCCGACTCAGGGCTGCCAAGCGCAGTGGTGCAGGTTGTGCTTTGTGCAAGGACGCCTGGCTGAGGGTGAGTTGGAGCTGAAATCTAGCCAGCGTGCTGCTTGCCAAGTGGTGTGTTTGGCCGGGCACTGCGTCTGTCCGGAGGATTCTGCAGCCGCACCTCGTCCTCGCGCGTGCAGAGGCACCAGAGCAAGGGGCAGTCGGGTCGGGAACCCCAGAAATTCACACACGGCCAAGGTCACCTTGCTGAAGGCCAGCTCCTGCCCAGGACCGGGGCCTCGGGGACATGCCTGTGAAGGAGGCAGGATGTGTGGCCCCCGCCGCCGTCCCCGGACAGCGAGACTCTGCAGAGCTAGAGTTCAGAGCCACGGCCGCCTCTGCCTCTCGTGTACTCTGGGCGACTCACTTCCCCTCTCCTGGCCTCACTTCCCGCATTTGTAATATGGACAGCTGACCCCAGAGGTCGCTTGAGCACTGACATTCTGTTCCTGTCTGAGCCTCTGTTTCCTGGAGGACAGTAACGAGGGGGATGACAGCCCGTGTTTCTCGAGGGCCTCCTGTGGGCCTGGCTTTGTGCTAAGTGAGTGCCTGAATGATCTGATTCTCCCAGCAACCCCTGAGGTGGGCATTGCTGTGATCCCAGTTTTGATAGCAGGAAACTGTGGCCGGAAGTTAAATAATGGCCCCAGATCACAGAGTTAGAAAGCAGTGGCACCTGGGTTCAAACCCTGGCATCTGACGCCAGAGCCCAGCTCTTAACCCTTTCCCCAGATGGCCTCCCCAGGCACATAAATGAGGTGATTGCAGGTCCCGATGCTCAGTGCTGTCCCCAGGCTGAGTGTCCTTCTCTCGGAGGTGAAATGGGGCTGATGTGACCTGCTTCACAGGGTGAAGTGCTTAGTGAGGCACTGTGCTGCCGGGTATTCTGGCCAGAGCCTGGGCGTGCGTCTGTGACGGAGGGTGGAAGGCCCCGTCGCAGGCACCGCTCATCTGATCCTCAGATACCGGAACTGGAGAGGCCCTTAGCGATCACTGGATCCTGCCACTTCACACATGGGGAAACTGAGGCCCAGAGAGGGCACGTGACTGAGCCACAGGCTCATCTGGCAGAGCTGGGACTAGAACTCAGGGACCCGTTGGTCCATCTGAGATCGCTGAGCACTTTCTGTGTGCCAGAGGAGGGCGTGGGCAGAAGAGGGCATGGGCGGGCTGTGGCCCTTGGCTGAGGCTGACGAGATGAGGACGGGAGTGGAACTGTTGGCTGGTTTGCCCCCATGGGTGTGTGCATGTGTGAGAGAGGAGAAAACACACATACAGCCCACCAAGAGGGCGCGTCATTTGGGGTAGAGTGTGGCCGGAAAGGCAGGCAGAAGGCATGCGATCTGATTTCCTGGTGGGTTGGTGTTTGGGACAGTTAGCATGAAAGCGTGAACTCAGGCTCTCCCAGCAGACCTGAGGCCCAGGCACACCAACACTTGCTCTGCCCTTCCTACACGTGTGACCTGGGGCACCTCACAGCACCTCTCTGAGCCTCAGTTTCCTTGTGTGTAAGTGAAGTTATAATACCTTTTGGGGTTCAAAGGGGATAGCATGGTCCAGGGGTGTAGTGAGTGATGATAAGGAAAGCTGTCATCGGTATGATTTGTTGGGAGAGAGATTCCTTAAGTGATTAGGAGCGTGGACTCTGGAGCCTTGCTGCCCGGATTCTAAGCCCAGCTTAGCTGCTTTTGAGCTCATGCCCTTGACTAAAGCCCTTCACTTTTTAGAACCTAACAGGCCCTACCCCACAGGTTGTCCTGTGGATTAAGTGAGATGATGCACAGAAAGCTTTTAGCCTAGTGTTGGCACATAGTAGGTACTCAGTAAACCACTAGCTCTAATAATAGCCCGTGCTCTTTATTTACTGAGCACTTGCTCGGTGCCAGACATTATGAGTGCCGTTTTTACCGTTTGCATTAGCAAACTCTCTGCACCACTCCCCAAGCAATCAGCAATCAGCCAGAGCTGCTGCCTCCCATTCCTGCAGAGAAAGTAGAGGCCTAAAGAGGGGAAGTGACTTGCCCAAGGTCACACAGCTGGCCACTCGATGCCTGTGTGGCTTTGTCCAGCTGAGTCTGCGGCAGAGCCACTGTTCCGTTTCTGTCTCCCAGAGAGACACACTCCTCTGCCCCTCCCTTCCCCAGAGCCAGCAGCTCCTTGGAGCTTCAGGCTTCATGAATGGCTTGGTTTAGCAGTCGGCTGTTAAATGTTCGTCTCTTACAATTTCAATCCAATTCCTGTAAGTTTATTGGCAAGATGGGGTGTATTGGAGCTGCCAAATTTAATATATCAAGTCTGCGTGTCTGAGATGCAGTTTCTCAGCAGTAATGGGAGAAGAGAGGTTTTATATGTTTTCATTTGGAATGACTGTTCCCGATCCCATTTACAGCCCCTGACTTAATGGCTGCTGTCCCTGTCTGCCGCAAGAGTGGCTTTCTCCATCAACCTGCTTGGCTGCGGGGACTGTTCAGGAGGCTTGCTGGTCTCCGTGTCTCTCCCCACTCTCTTCCTCCACCCGTCTGCTCTGTCGATCAGGTCCTGGAGGCTAGGGCTTTTGCTGCAAGCCTGAGTGGCTACCTCATGACCTTGGGCAAGTCTTTTCCCTTCCTCCTCCGGGCCTCAGGAGCCTGCTCTGTGAAGTGAGGGCTCAGACCACAGGGTGAAGGGTTGGTCTGGGCTCAGCCTCTGCAGATCCCACTTGATGGCCTTGAGAGGATCTGTTCCTCCTGTGTTCTTGTGGCACCAAACTGAGGGACCCCAGGGCCGGCCACGAGAGCCATTGAATCGCTGCCCACCTTGGGCTGCAGATCTCCTGGGTCAGGAGTGGTGGCTGTGGTCACCATGGCTGAGGGATCGTAAGGCTTCAGGCTTCTCTAAGCCGCGAGCCGGCCATGGAAGAGAAGACACCCAGCACTGTGAGTTTAGGGGGCCTGGCTTTGCTTCTGCTTACGTGTGGCCTCGGGAAGATCACGTCTCTCTCCAAACCTCTGTTGCCCCAAAGGGCAAATGGGGATTCATTCATTTATTCAGTAAATACTTGATTACCTTTTCTGTACCATGCAGCATTTTAGATGCTGGGGCTCTGGCAATAAACCAAACAAAAATACATCTGTCCTCATGGATTTATGTTCTTGTTAGGAGAGAAAGACAATAAACATAACAAGTATGACTTGAGGTGGTAAGTGCTCAAGGAAAAATAAAGCAGGGAATGGAAGACGCTAATGGGTGGTTCTGCTATTTTAAATAAATAAAGTCACAGTAAATTACTGAGAAGGCAGTATTTGAACAAAGATTGAAGGGGCCAAGTGAGCAAGAATGGCAGGTCCCTGGGAAAGAACACTTAGGCCGAGGGGACAGCAGATGCACATGCCCAGAGGTGGCCGTGTGCCTGGCATGTGTTAGGAGCCAATAGGAGGCTGGTGTGGCCGGCATGGAGAGAGCAGGGAGGTCAGAGGTCAGGGGTCAGAGGTATGGTGGGAGACGAGAGAGGCTGGCCAGAGCGTATAGGTGGTAGTTTTCCAGCCCAGCTACATGTTAGAATTACCTGGTGAGCTTCAAGAAATACCAGGCCCTGGGCCTCATTGAGGTTCTGCTTTGACTGGTCTGGATTGAAGGTTGGGCATCAGGATTGTCGAAAGATCCCTCTAGAACAAGGCCTCTTGGACCATAATCGTCGGACACTGTTTATGGGGCAGGACACATGGAAGTGAAGCCTCGAGGAGGGAGGGGGGGTGGCCAGAGCTTTGGCGTGTGGCGTTTTCTCCAATGGTCTGACCGGGTGCTTTGTGGCTTCCCAGGCAGCGGCCATGGGGAAGCGATACTTCTGTGACTACTGCGACCGCTCCTTTCAGGACAACCTCCACAACCGGAAGAAGCACCTGAACGGACTGCAGCACCTCAAGGCCAAGAAGGTCTGGTACGACATGTTCCGAGGTGGGTGTCAGTGGCCGGGCTTGCGGGGCCCTGGTCTCTGATCTTTCTCATCATCAGAGAAGGGACACTGTGGGTCAGCGACAATCTGGGTCTGGGAAGGGCTCTTGGAGGATCAAAAGAGAGGGAGGCCTGGGCCGCTGGTCCCCAGGCGCACATGGACCCTCAGAGGGGCAGGCTGGAATGGGAGCTTCTCTCTCCAGCGACCTTGACCGAGGGCTCTGTGCTCCAGGCACCTGCCAGGCTCCGGGGATACTTTGGGCAGGTAGAAGGCTTCTTGGAGGAGGAGATGTCGGAGCCAATAGCTGAAGCAGAGGCCACAGTAGAGGAGGGGTGCCTTGTCCCAAGGGCAGAGGGCAGCCTTTGAAGGGCCTTAGGCAGCAGCCCCACGTGTGACCGCGCTGGCTCCGCTGCCTGGGGAGCAGTCGGTGCAGTGAATGGTGGTGGAGCGACTGCCTGGAGGGCCGGGCGCACAGCTGAGCTGCGAGGGAGGACGCGCTCTTCCGGGAAACGCTGCTCAGAGCAGGTGAGGCTGAATGCCCAGCACAGGGCCTGGCGATCGGGAGGTGCCCGTAGAGGGGAGTTGTGCTGCTGCTCGGCTGTCACCAGACGTGCACACTGGGGAGCAGCCAGGGAGGTTCCAGAGCGTGGCCGGGCAGGCGCTGGGTTGAAAGGCTTGGGAGCTTGGCAGTGGGGTGAGGGTGGACCAGGAGCTTCTGGAACGAGCCGGGGTGGGGCTGGTGCTCCACAGGTTGGGGAGCAGGATTCTGGGACAGGGCCCAGAGCCTGGAAGGAAGGAACCAAATCCCAGTAGCCAAGAAGGGAGGAGAAGGGGACAGAGAGAGAGTTCCCTGGTTGAGACTGAATTCATGAGAAGGCAGTGAGCATTTATTGAGTGCTTGCTGCATGCCATGTGCTTTCCATGGTTCATCATTTGCTTCTCTTGTTAACTCTCTAAACCAGGCAACCCTGGCTGGGGGTAAGGATCACCTGGAGACCTTTAACTAAAAAACACTGACCCCTGACCCCATCCTCAGAGGCAGGTTTTGGTGGAGTGGGGTCCAGGCGAGGTATTTTCAAAGCCTTCCCGGAATCTCCCCATTTCGGATGAGAAGGCTGAGGCTCAGGTGGAGGGACAGTGTCCAGGCCACCCAGCAGGCCGGGCTTGGCTGGGAGTGGGAACAAAGGAGGATTTTGGGGGCAGTGGGGTCTCCAAGGTCCTTGGGAGGCCTTGACCCTGGTGTTAGGCAAAGGCTCCCTGTCACCCAAACCCTGTGATCTGGCATGGAGCCAGGGCTGATCGCAATGGTCCTGGTGTCACTTACAGAAAAGGTGAAACAGCGGGTGCCACTAGCCCCTCCTCAGGGCTCCTGTGTTCTTAGTGTCCTCGGTGTCCTCCCGCATCCCAACCACGTTCCATCCTTAGAAGAACTCCGTTAGAGCAAGGAGGGCTGGCAGGCCAGGGGTCCCCAGCTGCTGGGGCCGAGCTGGCATGTGAGCTCTTTCCACTTCCTCAGGAGGCTGCCCAGGGCTCCGGCGTACCCTGAACGACCTCACAGACTTGGGGGAGGCACCTTGTGCCCCAGCCTCGGCTCCTCTCAGCTCCTGCTCTGCTCCCAGCTTCGTGGCCTGGGGCAAGTCCCTTGGCCCTCAGAGGGGCTGGCAGCCCATCAGCCATGGTCAGGACAAGCATGGGCCCTGGGGCCAGGCTGCCTGAGTGTCAGTCCCAAGTGTCACTCTCTAACAGGGTGGCCCTCATTTTGTCCCAGAAGGCTTTAAAAACACCTCGCCTGGTCTCCACCCCAACCAAACCTGCCTCTGAGGATGGGGTCAGGGGTCAGTGTTTTTAAGTTAAAGGTCTCCAGGTGATCCTAACCCCCAGCCAGGGTTGCCTGGCTTAGAGAGTTACCAAGAGAAGCAAAAACCATGACAACAGTACCCACCTCCCAGGGACGAGACGGGCTCAGCAGGCTCATGGTGGCCGTATGGCACACAAGGGTTCACTAAGCAGGAACAGTGCCGGAGGGTCCTCAGAAGGATTGCCGCAGGCCTTCATCTCGTGGGCTCCATCATTCAGCATGTCTTGGCTCCCAGACCAGCTCTGAAGATTCAAAGGTGGATAAAACAGGGCTCCTCTTCTAAGTGACCTTGTGCCCAATTATAACAATGTGTTCTGGGCAGAGCCCCCTCCTGCCCGGGCTTCCATGCCCTGCCGGCCTCTTCCTCCCGGCTGCAGCGTCACTGGCCACTGCGTGTACTGTGGCATGTACTGTCCCCGCTGCAGGCATGCCCTTCCTGCTGTCCTCCCCGCCCCAAGCCAGGTCCGTCCATCTCAGAACTCAACTCAGGCAGCGAATCCTCAGGGACGTCCTCCCTGACCCCCGGGCCAGTCAGGTCATTTGGCTACATGCTAGATGTTTACCCCATTAATATTCGCATGGATTAGCGTGACTGCTGGACCAGAAGGAAGCACCAGCTCTGACTTGCTCTTCACTTAAATCCTCTTCCTGGCCTGGTGCCTGGCACACAGGACGTGCTCGGTGAACGTTTGTTAGATAAATGTCTAAATGAATGGGCAAACTAACACGGGGCACCAGGGGCAGCTGTTCATTTTGGGAGATGAAGTGAGAAGGACCAGTAGGGTCAGATCACAAGCAGCTTTGAACGCCAAGCAGAGGAGGAGCATGGGCTTCCTTGTGCAGGGCCCAGGCTGGGGGGCCTCAACCCTGGGTGCACTTCAGAGTCACTGAGCAGCGTTAAACAATGCTGATGCTCTCCCCCTCCCATGAATTAAAGCAGAACCCAAGAGGGGGGCGGGTCCAGATATCCGTGTACTTGAAAAGCTACCTGGTGATCCCGGTGTGTGGCTGAGGTTGAGAACCACCAGCCAGAAGCTGGGCAGCCTGGAATTCCTCCCCCACACTGAGCCACCTAGCCAGGGCCTCTTGTCTGGGACGGGGCTCAGCCCCCCGCCAGGCTCAGCTGTCCTAGCCTCAGGGAGGGGGTCCTGGGCAATGTCCACACGCCCTCCACCAGCCCACCTTCTCTGGGAGGGGTGGGCAGGGCAGGCAGTGGCACCGGCTGGGTGGGCTGAGTCCGATAAGCGCAGTACTGTCACATGGACCCTCCCCACCCTGCTGGCCCCACCCACAGCTTTGCCAGGCCTCCTGGGCACGAGTCCTCTGATAACCAACCCCCAGCCCTGCCAGGCCAGCCGCCCAGCCACCAGCTGCCTTGCCCTGGGGCAGGGAGGAGTCCACATGGACATCAGCCATTCACCCCGACACCAGGACACCAGCAGCTGCAGGGGGAGGGGCAGCTGCTTCAGACTCGCACACACCAGGCTCAGGCCTGGCGCTGCCACTTCCCGACCGTGTGCCATTGGGCAGATCACTTCGCCTTCTGAACCTCATTTCTCCCCTCTGCAAAACGGGGATGTTAGCACAATGCAGTGGGTCTGTGAGGAAGAAATGAAGTAAGAGGCAGACGTGGTGGCACACACCTGTAGTCCCAGCTACTCGGGAGGCTTGAGGCAGGAGGGTCACTTGAGCCCAGGAGTTCTGGGCTGTAGTGTGCAATGCTGATCAGGCGTCCACGCTAAGTTTAGCATCAGTATGGTGACCTCCTGGGAGCTGGGGCCACCGGGTTGTCTAAGGAGAGGGGAACCGGCCCAGGTCAGAAATGGAGCAGGTCAAAATTCCCGAGCTGATCAGCATGGGATCGCATCTGAATAGCCACTGCATCCCAGCCTGGGCAACACAGCGAGACCCTGTCTCCTTAAAAAAAGTAAATAGAATTTAAAAACTTAAAAATAATTTTAAAATAAAAAATAATTTAAGAAATGGTGGAAGAACTGCTGCCGTCTGCTGAGCACCCGCTCAGTCCTGGCTGCATGGTAGCACCACCCGGGGATCGCGATGCAGGGGCAGCGCCCAGCCTCAGAGGCCGGTTTTTGTCACTTTCCCAGTGATTCTAATGTGCTACCAAGGTTGGAAAATCACCGGCCTCCTCTGCCAGGTGCTCTCCATTCATTATATTATTAGATTTTCACAGCAGCCCTGCCAGGTGGGAAGTTTTCCTCCCATTTTACATATGGGGAAACTGAGACTTGGAGAGAGGAAGCAGCTTGCACATGGTCACGTGTAGCTGGGATTTGAGCTCTGGTTTCCCGGACTCCGGAACCCGTGGTGCTTCCTCAGCCTTTAGAAAAATGGGTGAATGTCCAGCTCAGCCCTGGCCTCTCCTCTCCCCCAGAGGGTGTCAGGGCCTCTGAGTCACATCACCGTCCTCGGATTTGACTCACTTACAGATTTTAACTGATTGATACTCTGCCTACCAAGAAGCATACAAAAATTAAAACCATTAACTATATGATGAAAATAAAGATAGGAAAAATCAGAGGAAAGCAGGGTCAGGGTTGGTGTCCAGAATGATTGCTGGGAAGTCCTGTCCTTGGCAGTGGCTGGTCTGGCCCGGAGCACTCCGCACACAGCTGGCGGGAGGAGGGAAACAGAAAGCAGAGATTGAGTCTTGCCTGCGGAGCAACACCCGGACCCTAGGATTGGCTGGTGGGCTTCCTGGACACCGGGATTTATTTATTTTTTAGCATTTTATTTTGATATAACTATAGCATCACAGGAAGTTGCAAAGAGAAGTGCCATGGTGCCAGGATTAAAAAACAAAACAAAACAAAACTTGCCAGGCGATTCCATCGTGCAGTCGAAGTTGAGAATCTCTGACCCGAAACCCGGTTCTTGCCTTTGGCTGGTCCTGGGTGGGGTGGGAGGGGCTGAGGTCACCTGAAGCTCATCTGCTGCCCAGCAGTCCCCCCACAACCCCCTTACACTCCTCCATGGATGGGGAGCCCCTTTCCTTCCACACCACCCTGTCCAGCTAAAGTCCACGCCCCTGTGGCTTCCACCTCCCGCTCCCTTGATGGCACAGGCTGAACCCAACCCCTCTCTTCTCGCACAGACGCAGCCGCCATCTTACTGGACGAGCAGAATAAGCGGCCCTGCAGGAAGTTTCTACTGACAGGTAAAGTGCTCTGCCCAGCTCGGGTCCCTGCGGGAACCTGCGATGCCAGTCTGTCTTGCGTGGACCTCTGCAGAGTGTCTCCCCCTACCCTGGCCACCAGCCCGAGCCCACTTTGCAGCCTTGGCTCTCGCTGACTGGTCATGCAGGGCTTTCTCGGGGGTTGTGCCTTAGGACTTCCCAGGCCCCCGGCTCATCAGACCTAGGATGTGATTTCTTCAGCCCCTTGGAACAGCAAGCACTGGGAGATGGCTGCTAAATCCAGCAGACACTGATGAGTGTAATAGACTGGCTGATTAGATTAGCCCGGGAGCCCGACTGCCTCCGTGGCCTTCTTCCCGGCAGGCAGGGCTGGGGATGGTAATAGGTCCAACAATCTGAGGAAGTTCAGAGTCAGAACCAAGGATGCTAGGTGCTAATTAGACTGCTCTATACTCGGCTAAAGCTGCATGTAGTTCAAAGCGATAAAAACCTCAGTAAGTGAAGGAACCAAAGACAGATAAAAGTAATTGGAGGAAGAATGAGACAAAACTAGAATAGTCTTCTCAGTGCTTGCCCAGGAGGTCCTATGTACTTTCTAAGGGTTTGGCCCTTAGCTTCCTGGCAGCCAAGGCAAAGAGGAAACCCGTGATGATGCCCATGGTTTGTGAGGGAGCTTAGCACTGGGGAAAGCTGCTGCTGTTGAGCTAGGGCAGCTGGGTGCATGGCCACGGCCTCCTCAGGAAGGCGTTGCCGCCTCTAGAATGGGCACCAGGCCTGCAGAGGGGGCTTCCCTGCAGAGTTCACCTCTGGTCTCCCAGTATTTTGAGACACATTTTGGGCTCCTTGGTTGAGATTGGGAAGGCCACTCTGGACTTGGTACCTTCTTGGCAAAGCTGCCATTGAAGCCTTTCTGAGGAGCAGTCCAAATGCCGAGGGGAGGCAAGTGGCCTGGCGTGGAGACAGGAAGCGTGACCCTTTCAGTAACCGCATGTAGTTCATCGAGGCATGGGGGTGGCTGGTGACGAGAGACAGCCCACAGAGGCTCATGCGGCCCAGTCATGACAGGCTTTGGTTGGGTGTGACCGTAGCACAGGGGGCGGGTGGGGGACCGCCAGGGAAGGGTCACGAGCAGGGCGTGATGGGTCAGATGAGTCACTCTGACCGATGGGTGTGGTGGGGCCAGAGAAGCCAGTTTTTTGTTCCCGACTGGGATTGCTGCTCTTCAGGCCCTGAAGTCACACCCCTAAAACCCCTGGATCCCCTCATCAGGGTGCCCCTCGGCCCACAGCGCGAGCCCTTCCTGAGCGGCGAGTGACTCTGTCTTTCTGTCACAGGCCAGTGCGACTTTGGCTCCAACTGCAGATTTTCCCACATGTCAGAGCGTGACCTGCAGGAGCTGAGCATCCAGGTGGAGGGTGCGTCTTGGGGGGTGCCCTGGGAGTGCGGGATCTGAGACCAGGGGAGCTGCCCTGTGGGGTAGGCCAAGGGGTGCTTAGGGTGACCGGGAGCCCTGGGCCTCTAAACTGCCCAGGCACGACCGGAGATGGCCCAAGGCGGTGTCCCCCGAAAGAGGACCACACACGTGGCTTCCTGCCCAGGAGCCCTGAGAATGTGCTCCGGCCTCACCTGGGCCCTGTGGCTGGCCTGAGTCCCCACGACACCAGGCAGGTCCCCATGATGCTCTGGGGACCAGGAGATGAAGAAAGCAGCCTCCTGCCCTCAGGAGTCTCACAGCCTGGTGATTCCAGGAACGGGCGAGCTCAGCTGCCATGGAAACCGCCTGTCTGCCTTTGGGAGACTCACGTCTCACTCCTGTCACAGAATAAGGGAGTGCCCCCTTGGACGGGCGCTATCGGTCCTCCCCCGCAGCCCTCATGGAGGCCGGCACTCAGGCAGCAGGGCTCTGCGTGAGCCCCAGCCAGCGAGAGGCCGGCTCCAGGTCTCTGAGTGCCACCACTCGCGCGTCCCTGTCTAGGTGGCCTCAGGCAGCCAGCCAGTGTCTGGGGCAGTTCGGCCTTTTCCCTGGTCCCCCGCGGGGCCTCACTCCCCCTG
Source organism: Avahi laniger (assembly GCA_963575035.1). Lineage (NCBI taxonomy): Eukaryota > Metazoa > Chordata > Mammalia > Primates > Indriidae > Avahi > Avahi laniger. The sequence continues at coordinate 15,528 of CAUYSK010098723.1, read as the reverse complement.
ACCAGGAAGAGCTGGCAGGCTCCGTGCCCTGCCCTGGGAAGCCGATGGCGATGGCAGTGCGGCTGCAGCCCTGGCAGCAGCACAGGGTTTCCAGGAGCTTTCCCAGGTGGAGGCGCAGCCTCGTGGGGCTGGCCAGTGAGTCCTGGCGGCAGCGGCCTCTCCAGATCTTTGTTGGCCATGGGCTATCAGGGAACGGCTGGCCCGTGGTGGGGACAGCACAGGCCAGGGAGTCTGGAGCTAGAGATGATGACGCCTAGTGGAGACAGGGTTAGGGAGAGGCCCGAGGGGGCTGGGAGCCAGCAGCCCAGACAGTCCTGGCTCTGCCTACAACCTGGGCATATGGCTTAACCCCTTGGAGGCAGGGTCCTGGCCGTCCAAAGTGACCGCTTGTGAAGATGAAGCGAGACGACGCCTGTGCAGTGTTAGCCCAGGGCCGGGCCCCACGTGAGCCTTGGTCCGTGAGTGTGATTGCTTTCCTCTGGCCTGAGGCCCCTCCCAGACCACCCGGAGACTCTGACCCCATCACACGCCTGGATATGAATTCCAATCATTGCTTGGTTTTAATTCACTGAGCAATGGTCTCTGTAGGACATCTTATGAGAAGAAAAACGTGGGAAACTGAGGCTCATTACTCTGCCCAGGGTCAGAGACCTGGCAGGTGGTGGAGCCGAGATTCGACCCTGTTCTACAGCCCACGCTGCCTGCCCGCACCCAGATGTTAAGCCCTTCTGGGGGCCAGGCTCCTTACACGCACTGTCCTGTTTCCAAGTCCCCAAGAGCTTGGGAGGCAGCCCGTCTGGTTCCGTCTCCATTGATGCAGAAATAGAGTGAAGCCAAGAGCGCTGGGCCTCAGTGTGCAAAGATGGCCTCGGGAGGTGGCAGCAGGCGTGGTGGGGACAAGCCAAGGCTCTACTCCTCCTAGCCTGCGTTCCCCTGGAAGGTTGCTACGGTGCCCCGGGGCCTGCCAGTTCCTGCTGCGTTGTGGGAGGGTGGGGTCCAGGTGGGCATGAGTGTACCCCTCACTTGCCTTTGCCCCCCCTCACCCACAGAGGAGAGGCGGGCCAGAGAGTGGCCGCTGGACACTGCCGAGCTCCCCGAGGGCCATCTGGAGGACTGGCTGGAGAAGAGAGCCAAGCGGCTGAGCTCAGCCCCGAGCAGCAGGTACAGGCCCTGTGGGTCCCCTCCTGCCATGGGGACAAGACCCCAGCTGGCCTGCCCTTCCTGAAGCTGAGGGGTCTCCATGAACTGCCCAGGCCCAGGGGCCAGACATGGATCCTCCCACAGAGCTCTCTGAGGGGCCACGTTGGGGGCTCCTGGGTCCCCAGCCCCAGCCAGAGGCTGCAGTGTGGGCCCTGAAGGCGCCCGTTCCCCGTGGCTCGGCCCCTCACTGGAGTCTGCGCTGGCTGAAGGGGAGGCAGGTGACCGAGTCCATCGCTAGAGGGAGGGGCCTGAGCTGTGGTTACTGAGCCCCCAGGGTGCCAGTCACTGTGCACCTGCTCCCCGCTGTCCCCTGCAGGGCCCTGCAGGAGGGGAAACTGAGGCTGAATGACCAACTCAAGTCACAGGTAGAGGTGGTGACCACATGATGGCTGGCCTTGCTTGGTGCTCACAGTGTGCCCAGCACTCAGCCCTGGGCATTTGGGGACATTGGCACCCCCACTGTGCAGCCCAGGAGTCGTAACCGCTCCAGGAGGTTGTGGCTGTCCTGCCCACCCTCCCGCTGCCCTTAGCCCTCCCTTGAGAGCAAGCCGGGTCCCTGCTCCGTGTCCAGACCCCAGGCTGCCTCTGTCACCATGCTCAGGCCTGGCCAGCAGCTGGGATGGTAGTGGCTGTTTCTGGAATGGAGTCTGCAACTGGGGCCCACCCTCGGCTCTAGGGGGTAGGATTCCTGCCCCCCAGGCTGTTCCCCTCCTGCCACCTGGCCTGGCCACTTCCAGGGGATGAGTGCTTTCTCAACGGCCGCTCGTCCTCTGTGCCCACCCACCTGTGCACCTGCCTCCTGAGGGCTCAGCTAAGATGAACCATTTTTTCTCCAGCCTTGAGAAAAAGGAGTTTGGGGAAGGGAGGTGACTGTTTATTCTGGCTTTTGTCATTGCCGCCTTGGGCTTGCACAGCCCTCTCTCTCCCCGCAGACTGGTCTCGGGAACATGACCCCTGTTCCCCGGGCCCCAGGCTTTGGCCTCTGCCCCTGCACTCATGGCCCCCCTCTGTGGGAGTGGGGGAGGGGGCGGATTCAAGTCCCCAGGTCCTGGTGTGTTCCTGTCCCCCCCTCCAGCCTGGAAGCAGTCCTATGGGAACAGGGCCCTCTGTGCCCTTCCTCCCCCTGGCTCTCCTGTGTGGCCACAGTGCCCCCTCCCTGGTCTCACCTCCCCTCTCCCCTGCAGGTCATCCCCAACCCCACAGGCCTGATGCACCTTGCCCTCCCTGGCTCCCTCCACCTCCCGGCCTGTGGGGTCACCTTCTCCCCTCTTGCATCTGGCCTCTGCCAGTTGCAGTGGACACTTGGCAGCGTCTTAGACATGGCGTCGTTTGTACTTTGGGGGCACCTTGTACGTGCCGTTTCCTCTGCAGAAACTGCCTCCTACCTCTGTGCCTGGCAAAGTCAGCCGCATCCTGGGAGCTTTAGTCTAGGACATCACCCTTCCAGCCCCCGGCTGCCCCCTCACAGCCCGAGCACGCTTGGGGGGCCCAGGACAGGTTGGTTGAGCATTTAGGGGAGCAGGGTCCCCGGCCTGGATGACTGATCACTGGGTGTTAATGCCGGGGGCCTCTTGTAGCCACTGGGCTGGGGACCTGCAGCAGCTCCTCTTCCTCTCTGGGTGTCTGTTTCCTCCTTCAGGACACAGGGCACAGATGGCTGCATGGGCCACCTGGGGCCACCCTGACCTGAGGGCTCCAACACACATAGGCTGAGCAGAGCCCTCCTTGTAAATGTGGGGACATGGCAGCTCCATGAGCCCCAGCCTGGCAGCACTGTGCTGTCCCCTCGGCAGAATGACCCTGAGGGACGTGCCGAGAGCAGCCGGGGGAGGGAGAGGCGGCCTCAGACACAGACTAATCCCCGGCGAGGCCAGTGCCTGTCCTGCTTCCCATTGTTGGCTCTTCAGATTGTGACTTTATCCCTCTTAATCTGCCCCTTTGGACCCCTGTGTGGCCAGTGCAGCCGTCCCGGCCCATCCTCCTCCCCAGACTCTGGGTCCTTTCGGTTAGGACTGTGGCTGGGTAAATGCAAGGGAGCTGCTCCTGTCCTTGGGCACAGGGCAGACAGGTCACAAGAGAAGCCACAAGCAGAGTGGTGCCACATGCATACCTCAGTGTCCCTGCACTGTCTACTGTGCAGGGGCGAGAGGGGTGCCCTCCAAGGCTTGGATGTCCATGTCTGGGGCCCTGGCAACGTGCCAATGTGTGAGAGCAGATGCAGGGTTTGCCCTCAGGGCGGGCAGGGCCTGGACCCAGGAGTTAGGTCCCAGCTGCCCAAGAATCTGCCCCATTTTCTGGAGGAAGGGGCTCCCCAGGATCACTGCCTCCTGGGGGAGCCCAGGCTTGGCTGGCATCTGGGGCTTTCCCTTCCTGCAACTGCGGAGCCTACCCCCCCCTTCTCTGCGGCTGGCGGAGTTTATGAAATCTCCCCAGTGCCATAAATCATGTCAAGAGCTGCTCGCTGCGCTTTCCAGCGGGCAGCAAGCCACGGAGCAGGGGATGTCCCTGTCCCCTCACACCTGGAGGCCCTAGAGGCTGCACTTAGGGCTCCCTGAAGTCCTCGACCCTGTGTGGCTGGACGGGCCCAGAGAGGGGCAGGCTGGGTGGTGCAGTGGGGCCAGCTCCAGGGCTTCCGAGCCCAGCTCCCCACCTGCTCCTCCACACACCTGTCCCGGAGGGCCCAGGCCCTTCTCTGCAGGGGGCTGGCCACCAGGCCTGCGAGCCTGCCAGGCGCTGCTGGGGCCTCACCCTCCCCGAGGGCTGGTGTGGGGCCAGGTGGGGTGCTGCTGGAGGGGAGGGGGCTGAGGGGAAGGGGCAATGTCTGGAGCCATGTGTGGATTGCATTCCAGTCCCTTCTGCTCCACCCTGACAGTGTCACTTGGTCACATGACTGACTTTTTGCACCTCAGTTCCTCATCTATAAAATGGGGTTTGAGTGAAGATTCTTGAAGTTTCTCCCTAGCCCATGATGTCTGACCCGGAACAGGGCCTGGTCAGTAAGAGCCCTCAGCGTCGCTGCTTGTCATTTAGCAGCCACTGGGCTCTGGCCAGCTCCCTTTGGACAGGGTGCCCCAAGCTGGGCGTGGAGGATGCCTTTCTTACGACAGGCACTTCAAGCGGGCCTGAGTTCCAGCAGAGGTGAACGCTGAGGAAGAGGAGAGTGAGTAGCATGAGAAATGAGGCTTTTAAAAAAAAATTTTAGACAATATTTTTTTCCGATTTCAAAGGCTTGCGTGCTTGTAAAACTTTCAAAAAGTATAAAGACGTAAAAAAATCACCCATAACTGCACCACTCAGAACCACGGTTAACATTTTGCGGTGTCTTCCAGGGATTTTTTATGCATTTATATATTTTATATATCTTTAAACAAAAATAGTATCATGCTATATACATTATTTTATAAGCTGCTTTTTTCTCCCTGCTCACCCAGCATGTCTTTCCCCGTCAGTGCGAATAAATCTGCCTTGATTTTTACGCAGGCGGCATAGCATTCTCCGCTGCGGACGTGCATACGTATTTAGTCAGTCCCCACGGGTGGACGCTAAGGTCATTTCCATTGTCTCACGGCCATTCTCGTAGCTCAGTCTCTGCCTACAATCCCACTAGTTCCTCGGGCTCAGTTCCTAGAGGTGAGGTTGCTGGCTCAAAGGGTCTGCGTGTTTTCCAGAAAGGTCGTGTAGGCAGCTGACCCTCTGCACAGCCAGGGTGGTGGGGCGGGTGAGCTGGGGTGCGGGGTGCCCAGCCTGGGCCTGGGCTGTGTGCCACTCTAATCCTTCGCCCCTCTCCTTTCTCTAGGGCTGAACCCACCAGAGCCACCGTCTTCCAGTACCCTGTGGGCTGGCCGCCAGTCCAGGAGCTGCCCCCATCCCTGCGGGCACCCCCACCCGGGGGGTGGCCCTTGCAGCCCAGAGTCCAGTGGGGCTGAGCCCCTCACCCCGGCCTGACCCCCACTTGGTCACTTCTCTCTTCAGTCACGGTAAAGCTGAGGGGAAGCCGAGCCCCTTCCTGTAGCACGCAGGGAGCCCCTGAGACTGTCGGCCTGGCCTCCCGCCCCCTCCCTCATGTGACATCTTGAGAGGATGGAGGAGAAACCTTCCAGATGTTGATAAAGAAAGTCTTGTCTGTCACCACGGTGGTCTAGCGGTGCTGCCCCTGCCCAGGGCTCTGAGCTCCACTCTCCAGCCCCTCTCAGGGGTTGGGCAGGGCTGGAACGAGGTGTGATCCTTCCAGGGTGGTCCGTGCTCACTGCCCTCCTCCCTCGGGACCAGCGGAGGCTCAGCACGGCCAGGCAGAGGGTGCGCCGGGGTGGCTGCACCTGTTGCCCGCGGAGAAGCGGCTCCGGGGCTGAGGAGAGGAGCCCAAGGGCTGTGCTGCCATCCCAGCTCGGGTAGAATTCACAGCCCCCACATCTGCCCAGGTGAGCTGTGCCCGAGTGTTTGGGATGGCACAGCTGGGCAGGGACAGCAGCTGGTCTCCAGCCTCGAGTGGGGAGAGAAGTCTGGAGAAGCCCTGGGCTTGGGAGCGTGGCCTGGCCGAGCCTCGTGGCACTGGCTGTGCCAGCTCCTCAGCCCGGGATGGCGCGAGGGCCCTCCCAAGGTTCAGCCCCGGAGGAGCCCCCTTGCTGGCGGGGACCACACAGGCTGCTGGGCTATTTGGCCCCAGCTCTGCTTCCTTCCTCAGTTGGACTACAGTTCTAGGTTCTGCGCTGGGGTGGGGGACAATGTGGCCCTTGGTGTCTGGGCCTCTGGTGGCAGAGGGGCAGAACGTGGGAAGACTGCAGGGTCACCTCAGATGCCATGAACTTCTGCCCTTCCTGAAAATCCCTGTTGAAGGGGGAACTGAGGCCAAATCTCGGGCCCTCTGAGCCTCAGGCTCCTCACCTGTGAAATGGGCTGGCTCTGGCCCCAGGGGGTGCATGGAGCTGGAGGGCTGGGTCTAGGAGGGTCAGAGGAAGGGACCCAAGAGAAGGCCAGGGGCCTCCTCAGGCCCATGCCAGGGAGCAGGGCCCAGGAGACCCAGGAGGAAGCCTTCTGCCCCTGCCCTCCCCAGAGCCCCAGGCAAACATCAGGAACCAGGGCTGGGGTTGGCTGTGTGGTCCTGGGCGGGCAGCTGCCCTCTCTGGGCACAGGGACCCCTCCTGCCTAAGGAACCATCCCAGTGACTGGGTCCTGGGGCTTCCTGTACAAATCCCTCCTTAATTTCCCAGGAGCCCCTGGACAGCGAGAAGAGTTAGCGCTACATACAGGCCAGGGTGAGGGCGCGGCAGGGTATAGGCGGGGTGGGGACCATCCTTGGAGCCGCCACCAGGCCCTCCACAGCCAGGCCACGGCTCCATGCAAGGCCCACAGGGCAGATGGGGTGGGGTCACCAGACGTCCAGGCCCTGAAGTGGCCCAGGGAGCTGGCCGAGGGAGAGGGCTGCAGGCGGCAGAGGTGTGGAGTGGCCCCAGGTGGCGCCTATTTCATGCCACTGCGCAGCACCTGGTTGGCCGCAATGAGCATGACGCTGATGATGAAGGCGATGGCGAAGGCGCAGATCAGACTCTTGCGCACGCACGTCTGCCGGATCTGCTGGTTGGAGCAGGCTGTGGCCGCCGCCGGGAGCACCGGGGAGCGGAGGAAGACAGAAGGGGACATCGAAGCGACGGAGTCAGGGCTTATCCCATGGGGCGCGCTGGGACAGAGACTTGAGACAGGCAAGGAGGCCCCCCAGCCCCCCTCTGCAAACCCCTGGTATGTCCCCCTGCTCAAGCAGCTGGGCCCGCCCCTGGGGCTCCGGACCGGTCACTCACTCTCCACGTCCACGGGGCATTCCTCAGCCGTGCCCAGGTGGCTCTCCTCCTCCGTCATGATGATGTTCTCTATGTCCTTCATGGACAGGTGCTCGCAGAAGGTGTCATAGAGCAGCCGCTTCAGCTCGTCCACTGTCAGCTTCTGCATGTCACACTTAGGGGGGGACACAATGCTCTGGCTGCCACCACAGTCCCCACCCTGCAGCCACACGAACCCAGCGACAGACCTCCCGATTCCGGAGGGCTAGAAGCCACTTGCTGCATCCCCCTGGAGTCCCTGACCGACACCAGCCTCGCCCAGGGAGCCCATGGCCCTCTGGGAGGCAAGACGTCCACTGGACAGAAGAATGGCCTAGTGACCCCCCTTTACAGTGCGGGCCAAGCCATTCACTGGCCCTGCAAAGGCTCTCCACAGTGTGCACAGCCCTGGGTCCCAACCAGCCAGGGCATACCTTCCAGAAGACCGTGTCAAAGTCAGTGCCGTGGAACTTCTCTGGGATCCCGGAGGTGGAGAGCTTGGGTCCCAGGAGGGTCACAAACTCCTCAAAGTCCACTTGGCCATCACCTGGCGCAGGTACAGGACCAATCAGCAGGTCAGGCCAAGACCTGGCCCAGGCAGGCAGCCCAGGACCCACCTTGGGCCCATCAGTGACCTGAGGCAGGTGCCCGTCTTCTCTGAGCCTTGAGTCAATTTCAGGGGCATCACATGTGCCAGCCTCTGGGCTGATGCTAAAGCCACCACGTGTGATGAGGCCCCCAGGGAAGGCGGAACCATCCCCATCTCCTGGGCGGGTGGAGGGCCCGACACTCTCCACCATACAGACAGCAAATGAAGCTCAGGACGAGGGCAACCCGGCCGGGCTGTCATCTGCTCTCTGATGGAGAGGAGGCGGCCACGGGTGGGATGAGGAAGCGGGGACTGGCATTACTGGTCCTTCCTAGGAATTCTTCCTTAGTAAAATGCCAGGTGGCCGGTACAGCTAAAGTCATGATTTCATTCTGAAGGGCGGGACCTGGGCTATTATTACACCCCTTCTACTTTTCTGTGCTTCAAAATTTCTCAAATACAGACAGGAACAGTCTCGGACCCCTGTGTGTGGCTGGGACTGTCACCTCTCTGGCCTCCGTTCTCCAAACTGAGAAATGGGACCAGACCTGGCTGTGACGCGCCATGGGCTTTGGAGTGGCTCCACATTGGGGGATTGAGAGGCCCAGGGCGGGCTCGGTCTCAGTGGCGCAGGTGACAGGTGAGGAAGCTGAGGTGGGGCACCGCTCACCGTCCATGTCCAGCCGTTGGATGATAACCTCCAGCTCCACCTCGTTGGGCATGTAGCCCAGGGAGCGCATGGCCGTGCCCAGCTCCTGCTTGGAGATGAAGCCATTGCCGTCACGGTCAAACACCTTGAAGGCCTCACGGATCTCTGGGGGGGGGAGCAGAGCAGGCTGGGACCTCAGTCTTGTCCCCAACACCCCCCTTCCCAGACCCCAGGATCGCCAAACTGCAGCCTGAGCACAGTACTGAGAACCCGACCCACAGCCTGCGGATCTGGGGGTGGCCCCAGAGTGAGCTAATGGGTCTGCACTCGGGACCTCTGGGTGGGCTGAATAGAGCAGCTTGGGCCAGGCCGCAGTGACCCTCAGGGTCTGGGCTGAGCGCTCAGGCTCGGGCAGCCTCTCCTGGCGTGTGCACGGCGACCCCGTGTGGTGGGGACCACGTGTGGCGGAGGACACTGGGGCTGGCCAGGGGAAGGCTTCTCGCCATCCCCACTCCTGCCAGACCCCTCTCTCCCCCCTCTCCCCCGTCCCCTCCCTGCCCCCACCCCGGCGCTTCCTCAGGCTCAGCTCTGACACCGGCCAAGGCTCCCTCGCTCACGGGAGGCAGCCGCGGCTGCCAACTAAGGGGCGCCTCCCGGCCGGGGGGAAACAGGTGGGACGGCGGGGGCACCACCAGGCCCAGGCAGGGACAGACGTGAGGGCTGCCCTCCACTGTACAGAGGGGGAGACTGCGGCCTGAGGACCTGGGTGACTCGGGAGTGGGGAGCAATGCACTGGGCTGGGAGCCTGGGAACGAGCAACCCAATGCACGACTTGGGCTGGCCTCAGTTTACCCACAGTAAAATGGGCAGAATGATGCGGGACGACAGGGTTGTACTGAAGACTCCCACGGAATGCCGAGAGGTCCTAACCTCCACCTTTGCTCTGTCTGCTGTGATCCCTTAATCAGCAGAGCCTCAAAGAGCATCGGCCTTTGGGGACAGGGAGAATCTCAGTCCACTCGCTCCAGCTCCCCGGGGGTCTCCTTTTCCCCTGCCGGCCTCCTGGCCTTTGCTCAGCGGCTCCCCTGTGCGGGACTGCGGCAGGCAGCGTGGGGCTCCCCGTGCATGTGTGTAGAAGCAGCGACAGGCGAGGTGTCCCATGCTGTAGACCCAGAAAACAGGCCCAGCGAGGCCGGGCGGCCACCCAGAGGCTGTTTCTGCTGCTGAGGATGCCCCAGGCCTTGCCTTAGGGAGTCTGTGAACCCTGATCCTGCACCTTGGAGTCATTCCCTGGTCTCAGGGAAGTAGGAGAGCCCAGCCCAGCCTATTGGCCCTGCCACAGACTAGGCGCTGTGGCCCAGAGAGGGTGGCCATGTGTTCCAGGTCACACAGCAAGGTGGCTTGGGCCAAGCCCCCACCCTCATGAGGCCCTTCCCACCTGGTGTCTGCACCCAAGGCCTGGGGGTCAGACTGGCTCACCTGTGGGCCAAGACAGACCAACTGCAGCCTGTACCTGAGTCACCCGGACCCCCAGAGCCTCTGACTCTGGACTTCCCCCCATCCATCCCGGCCAGGGCCTGAGAACCTAGTCCCAGAGGCACCGGGCCCAGGGAGGCAGCTGGGCTGGGAGGTCTGGGCCAGGGCCAGGGGTTTCTGCAAAGCCTGGACTCTGGGAACTCCTGGCCAACTCCCGCCTAGAGTTTCCATGGGGACAAGGTGGTGAGCTCCCCGTCATCGGAGGTGTGTAAGCAGAGGCCAGCAGCCATGGAGGCTGCTGAGGGGACTCCAGACACCTGGGAGTCTCTGGGTGGAGATAAAGGCATCACTTAGCTGGCCATCACTTCTGGCCAGTGCTACTCTCCTGGCCCAGCCGCAGGCTCTGCCCACCCCAGGTATCCTCAACTCCAGCCCTAGGGCTCTCGGTCCTGGTGGCACCAGGCCTGCTCTACCTCTAGGCCTTTGAACACGTGGCTCCTTTCACCTGGAACGCCCTTCCCCTCACTGCAGTGACCTCTGACGCGACCCAGGGTCTCAGCTTGGACAGCACCTTCTCCCCAGAGCCCTTTCTGTCCTCGCTGACTCTGGCCCTCCTCTGGGCCCCCGCACTGACCACACTGAATTGTGAACCACAAGGGCCAAGACAGCAGGGAGGGGTCAGTCTTGTTCTCAGTTGTGTCCCTGCTGGCTAGAACAGGGCCTGTCATTCAAGCATAAACATTTGCTGAATGAATGATGGGATGAATGAATGACCGATTTGGGAACCTGCCCATCTGGAGCACTCAGGGTCCACACACCACTCTAGATGAGGCTGTCACTAGGAGCCCGCTAACTGTCCCGTCTGCGTTCTCCCTCCCTGGCAGCCAAGACATGAGGGGAGGCTTGGGAGGCTGCTTGTCCCCTTGTCCAGCCCCCGAGGACCTACCCCCACCTACTCGAAGGGCCACCCCCAGAAGAGGGGAATCACACTGAATTTGGTGGGGGACATGCTTGGACCTCTGGGCCAGGGCTGTTTGGGGGCAGGGGACCCGGGATCAGGCACTGCACCTCTTGGAGCCTTTGGCTTCCCCGGTAGAGGCACACTGGGAGATCGCAGGGTGGATGGCAGAGTCCTGGACGCACAGCGGGCGCTGCAGCGAAGCCTCCCCCTCCCCTGCCACGAGCTGAGGTCCAGGCTATCCCCTACCCTGGCAGTGGCCACGTGTGGCTCCCAGAGCCCAGGGCTCTTTGCTGGAGGCCCCCGAGGAAACGCACGGGGCTGGAGGGAAGGGCAAGTGAATCTCGAGGTATGTGGGCTGGCGACAGGCCCTGAGTCAGCACCATTTCTCGGGCAAGGCTAACTTCCCCAAGCCACTAGGTAAATCCACAGACTGCCACGTCCCCGTCCAGGCGTCCCTTCAACCACTCCTCCTTGGCACACCCAGCTCACACCACAGAGTCCTGCTTCCTGCCCTTGCCCATGCTCCGAGCCCTGCCCCAGCCCCAGCTGACACCCACCGGCCCCTGGAGGCCAAATTCGGGCCCCACCTTCTAGGCCATGGAGGCAGGTGAAGTTGCAGAGACCCAGGGTCAAATCCCAGCTCTCCTACGTCCTGGCTGGGTGACTTTGGGCAGGTATGTGCTCACCTGTACAATGGGGCTACCGGATGATTAAGCAGGAAAATGAAGTATGTGTTTGGCCAGGCCTGGCTCAGGGATGGACACTATAAATCAGAGTGTCCCAGATGGCAGAGCTGGAGGGAGAGGGAGGACCGAGGAACTCGGGACACCAGGCCAGCCGTCCCGTTGGCTGGTGCCGGGACCCGAGGCCCATTCTTGGATTCTGTCTCTGCTGCTTAGCAGCCGAGTGACCTGGGCAAGGCACAGCCCTCTCGCAGCCTTAGGGGCCTCATCTGTGAAATGGGGACCAGACCCTGCACCACGGCCAAGGCCCGGCCTCTGCAGGGGCCTCTCTGAGTGGGTGGGTGTCACAGCTCCCTGTCATTGCTGTGCCATCAGTGCATCACAACTGGGTACATCTCCCCGAAAGCCTTGTTTCTTGCCTGCCCCCAGGAGGCCCGGGAATAGGCTGGCAGGGACACCAGGTTTCCAGACTGATGCTGTCCCCACCTGCTGCCTCCAGCCTGACATCCCCCAATCCTCTCCCCAACCTGCGGAGCTTCGTCAGGGCCTGAGTCCCCAGCAGGCCCCAAGGGACACCAGCACTTCATCAGAGTCTGGGGAGGAGGGAGGCACCGGCTAGAGGCCACAGGAGGGGGCAGTGTCCGTCCTCCGCAGTGGCTGCCACTCTCCGCGGCATTGGCCCCGTGCCCCACTACTCCGGCCGCCCTGAGTGTTTGGCCTGTGCAGAGGCGGCTGCTTGGCTTGCAGAGAAGAGAGGCAGGAAAGGGGACTCGTGAGCCTCCCCTGCCCCGAAGGCCCCCATTGGGCCAGTCTGAACACAGGCCCCACCGTGTGCCTGGGCAGGCCACGTGTCAAGCCCAGAACCCTGCCCTGGTGGCTGTCTGCCTGTCTGACCCCTTCCTCCTCTCTGGCCAGAAGGGCTGAGGCTTACGGCCACCACCATTCCACCCTCAGGTGCTCAAGTCCCACTGACGCTGCTGGGACCAGCCTGAGTGCCCTGCAGGACTCTGCTGCGCGTGCGTGTGTGTGGGGAGGGGGTGCATCCCAGCCCTAATCCAGGACAGCCCGTGCCTCTCCCTCCCGGGGGCTGGGTGGGCCCCAGGCCAGCTCTGCCCAGCTTCCTCCCTACCCTACCAACTGCCATCCACGGCTCCCCAGGGCCACAGGTCCCCAGGTGCCTCTGCCAGATCTTTAAGACCTTTTCCACCTGGCCCTGTCCCCAAGCCTGCTCTGCACACCCCACGCCCCTGCCTCATGGGCCCTACACATTGCAGAGCCTGCTCTCACGTTGATCTGGGTCCCGGGGCCCCTACTGCAGGGCCCTGTGCTGAGTACTTCCACTGCGTCCTCTGTCCCCAACCTCCCTTTACATGTGGAGAAACTGAGGCTCAGAGAGGCACGTGATTGCCCAAGGTCACTCAATGAGCCGAGAGTGCAGGGACTCGAACCCCATGCTGCCTAGCCCAGAAATCCTCAACTGGACTGCACTCCCCACCTCCCTGGCTGGTCCTCCCCCGCCAGACTGACCGCCCCTGGTTCCTGCGGCAGGCACGCACTGTCTGCAGCAGTCCCAGGCTGCCCGGCTCCCTCTGCCCGGCACATTTGGCTCCCTCGCTGATGGCGTCGTCCCAGCAAAGGGCCTGGGTCTCACCCAGACTGTTGGGGGCGGGGACACTCCTGGGGCACTAGAGAGGGGAAGTGGGGAGGGTGGGATCTCTGCTAGGGACGGCCACTCTCTCTACCTGGCCCTGGCATGCAGGAACCACTGCAAGGGGCCTGGGGCCGGCAGAGGGCTTTTGGAGTGTGCGCAGCCAAGAAGAGGGTCCGTCACGGAGGATTTCTTGCCCTCCTCTGGAACCGTCCACTGTCCACAGCCCCCATCTACCCACCCCAGGCAGGGCCCTGCCCTTCAGATGTCCCCTGCGTCAGGGGCCCTCTGCTCCCCAGGGCCCAGGAGAAGGGGACAGGAGAGAAGCGGGGAGTGCATGTGGTGTGGCTGGTGACTAACGCCACTGGGCTCCTGCCAGCACGTCGGCTGGGCTGTCCAAGAGGAGCCTGTGGCTTCTGCCCTGCACTGCCCACCCTGTGCACCCTCGCCCCTGCGCCCGGCCTCCCCAGCTTCTCCCTTTCCTTGGGGGGTGCACACTAGGACTGGGGGAGCTAGAGAGACACGAGCCAGCGAGGCCGGGAGTACCAGTGCCGGGGTCATGGTGGGGGTGACGGGAGCAAAGGGAGGGAATGACCTGGGGTCTGGGAGACATGTTGACCCATGTCCAAGTGACCAGCAGGGAGAGATGGATGAGGGGGAAATTGGCAGGAGGTCTGGAGTGTCCAGGGCACCGGGGAGGAGAGTGGGGAAGAGATGGCCTACGCCCCATCCCCTGCCTTCTTGGCCCTCATCAAACTCCTCCTCCCGGGGCCTGAATGACACTCTGGACCCTGGGCTTTGGGGGTGATCGGTGAGGTCAGGTGAGGGGCACAGCACCCCGCCCTCCGTCCTGCTGGCAGCAAACCCCAGACCCTGTCTCCGTGGCTCTCCCGGCATGTGAGGGTTTGCGGGGGCAGTGGGCGAGGAGCAGGTGGCTCGTGGCCTGTGGTGCAGTGAACGTGGCAGTGGCCTCCTTCTCTCTCTGGAGCTACCCCTGGCCCAGCCTGACTCCCCCAAGATCTGCCCCACCTGGGCCTGGGGATGAAGGAGGGAGGACCTCCCTCCATGGCTTCCCTGAGGCTCCCACCATCATCCCTGACTGTGCTGCTCTCCTAGCTGCACCCCCATATCCCTGATGAGCCCCTAGATCTCAGAGATCCCGGGACCCAAAGGACCCAGAGAGAGGCCCAGCCTCTGGGTGGCAGCCCCTCCCCCACAGCAGACAAGAGGATCCCAGGAGGCCAGAGCCCCCCACTCCACTTCATATGGGGCCCCAGGAGGTGGGGAGGAGGGGAAGCCTGAACACCTCCCCACAGCCCCGCAGGGAAAGAGCTGGGCAGGCCCCAGGGGGCTCACTGCTCCCCAGGACACTCTGCCTGGGGACCCCAGTCCTGCCCTCTGCTCTGATCTCGCCTAGCCAACTGCCTGCAGTCCCCGTTCATGTCTGAGAGGCGGAGGGACTGGGGCAGTATGGGGTCCTGGCCTCTCTGCCTTTCCCTTTCCCTGCTAGTCTATCGCAACCGCCACCGAGCCGCCCAATCCGGCCACTTGTTGTCGCCACCGCCTCCCGGGATGCCTTCCCGGTGCCCCGGGCTGGGGGTCCCCGCAGCCCTGCGGGGAAGGGGCTACAGCCGCAGGTGGGGATGGGGGCGGCCCCCCAGCAGGCAAGAGCAGGGCAGTCGCCCTCTCCCCTTCTCCGGCTGCCCTAGCAGATTGGATTTTTAAAGCGACACGAGCGGAATGTCAATGCGAGCACAGAGCCGCGGGCGGGCGCCGCGAAGGGGATCAGGATGCGGGTGCTCCGGCCGGGCCCGCGTGGGGGGCGCAGCTCGGACCCCCACCCGAGCCCGCTGCGTTGCGGCACCGTCACCGCGGGCTGCGCGGCCCCGTGACCCCGCTGCGGGACCCGGCAAGTTTCCGCAGCGCGGGGGGCCACGCGGCCAGGGGCTGAGCCGCCCCTCCGCCTCGGGAACCCCCAGCGCGGCGCTCAGGGGTGCAGGCGGGTCCTGCCAACCCGCGCAGCTGTTCGCTGGGGCGCCCACCTGGCAGCCGGCACCTGCGACAGCCCCCCAACCCAGGCGCCCCAGCCGCGCTTCACCTGGGCGCACAGGTAGGAGGGCGGCGGGCGGGGGTCCCGGCGGGGCACTCACCCTCCAGTTCGTCCTCGGGGATGTCCACGGGACGCTGCTCCGACAGCAGGTTGGGCACGGTGTAGATGCCCCGGTACATCAACGCCGCCGTCACCGGGTGGAACGGCATCTTGGAGGCTCCGCGCCCGCCGGCCCGCCGCAAACTTTGAGGCCGGGGCTCATGGGCCGCCGGCGGCCCCGGGGGCGGCTGGAGCGGGCAGGGCGCGCGGCTGCGGAGGGCGGCGGCGGCCGGGCCGGGGGCGCCCCTCCGGGAGCCTAGCGCCCCCGCGCCCCGGGCCGCCGGGCCATGCCGCGCCCTCCCTCGTCGGGCTCCCGGCCGGGGCCCCGCAGGGGCGGCGGGGGCGGCGCCGCTCGGGCCTCTC
>CAUYSK010098721.1:0-90161 GCA_963575035.1 Avahi laniger | reverse complement strand
AAATAAATAAATAAACCAAGAAAACAAACAAACAAAAAACCTGAGACTTGAGGCTCAAAAGCCAAAATTCTGAAGGACATAATGACATCAGGTTTAAATAGGTTTATCTTACACTCTGAGATTTTCTAATTCCCAGAGCCGACAAGGATAATAAAAGCAGTAGATTTTTAAAATATTGACCATTATTACTAGATTAATTGTGCTTTAATTTGGTCTTTGGTCCCAAAGAACCTTAATAGTATAGACTACCCCTCATTTTACAGAAGAGGAAATCAAATACCAGAGAGGTTAAATGGCATGGGTAAGGTCACATAGTTACTTGAGGATAGTGTTGCAACCAGAATATATACCTACACAGTCCATGATCAGCACTTAAATATTTAGAGTTTTTTCTCGATTCTCTTTCTTTAGCAAAGCCTTGGTCCTCTGAAATCCAGGTCTTCTGGTCTTCTCTTTCTTAAACGATTTTTTCTTTGCGTGCATAAAATGTTGTTATGTGTGATGAGTTTTTAAAATTTAATCATATTTTATGAAATTAATCTCTAAGAAAATTAAACCATCATCTCCAAATTATCATGCCTTCAGGTAATGCCATCAATTTATTAAAATAAAATAGAGTTTTGGGAATATATCACAAAAGAAAATAATGGTTGGTATCGTAATTATGTTGGCTCATCAGAATATAGTCCCATAGCAAAATTCTCAATTATGTGACTATTTACATTTAATGTTTCAATGTTACACAGTCTATCATCTTATTTACTGTTTTTTACTCATCCCATCTCCTTTGCTCCATCTTTTCTCTTTTACTACCTTTTCTTGAATTGCGTTTCTTTGTAGAATTTCAATTAATCTCCTCTAACAGCCCATTAGCTTTTCAGCTGTACTTATTTGCTTTAGGATTTACAGTACACATCGTTAACTTATCACTGTCTACCTTCAAATATCACATCAGGTATAATGTAAAATCTCCCATTTCTCTTCTAGCTTCCTCTGTGTTCTTGTTGTCATAAATTCTATTTCTCCATATGCTATAAGCCTCTCAATAAATTGTTGCTGTTTTTACTTTAAGCAGTCACTTACTTTTTAAGAAATTTTTAAAACCAAGAAATCAGTCTTCTAAATTTCTTTCATTTATTTCCATTTCTGGCCTTTTTGAACATTTCTTGAAGTATAGTTCTGTTGGTAACAAATATTCTCAGATTTTGGTTGATTACAGATAACAGTACTTTCATATCTTTAAGAATATTGTCATTGGCTACAGAATTCTAATTAACTGATATTTTCTGTTCTTTCAGCACTTTAATGATGTTGTTCCATTGTCTCCTGGTTTGAATTGTTTCTGATAAGAAGTTAGTAGTAATTCTTGTCTTTGTTCCCTGGTGCATATTTATTTGTTTAATTGATAAGTAAAAAATTGTGTGCAACACGGTGTTTTGACATATATACACAGTGTGGAATGGCTAAATTAAACTAATTAGCATATGCATTACCTCACATACTTACCATGTTTTGGGATGAGAACATTTAACATCTACTCTCAGTGATTTTCAAGAATGCAATCCATTGTTGTTAAATATAGTCACAATGATGTAAAATAGATTCCCTGTATTTAATATGCCTTTTTCTCTGGTAGTTTTTAATTTTTTTCTCTTTATCACTGGTTTTCAAAAATTTGATTATGATGTGTAGTTTTCTTTGTGTTTATCCTATTTGTAAGTCACTGAGCTTCCTGGTCCTGTGGGGTTATAGTTCTCATAAACCAGGAACAAATTTTGGCCATTATTTCTTTAAATAATTTTTTTTTTTTTGCTTCCTGTTCTCCCCTTTCCTGTTGGACTCCACCTACATGCATATTAGAGTGCCTGGTATTGTCCCACAAGTCACTGAGTCTACATTTATTAGCTTCAGTCTTTTTTCATTGTGCTTAAATTTCTGTAATTTCTATTCTACTGCTATGTCTTCAAGATTATTGATTTTTTTTTCCTGCAGTGTCCAATCTGCTATTAAACCCATCCACTGAATTTGTTATTTTAGTTATTGTATTTTCATCTCTAGAAGTTTCATTTGGTTGTCTTTTTATAAGGTCCATTTATCTTTTTATTATGTTCATATTTTCCTCTAAATCATTTAACATATTCATAATAGCTTTTTCTTCTGGTCAGGGACACATTTTCCTACTTTTTCCACTAGACTATGCATGTGTAATAATTTGTGGTTGGATGCTTGAAATTTTAAATATTGTTAAATGTCTGGATTTTCATTTCTTTAAAAAGTGTTGATAATTTTTAAATTTTATTCTAGCCGTGAATTAGGCTTTGACTCTTATTTTAAAACTTTAATAGGGAAGGTATAGATAAAATAACCTTTAATTTGGGGCTTCTTTAGCCCACCTACTACTACGTGGTGACCCTTCTTGGATATCTACCAAATGCTCCATTGCTTAATGACATCATGCCATTGGAACTTGAATGTTTTCCCGCCTGAGAGAGGTCAGGGAATTGTTCCACTTTCAGGTACCTGGTAGTTACTCTTTCACTGATTTCTTTTTGTTTTCATTTATTTATTAATTATTATTTTTTTATTTTTTTGTTGGCCTCATGAATTTTCATCCTACACATAAACAGTTTAGTATTGTCCCAAAGACACAAGGTGACCTTTTGCAAATTTCTGGAGTTCTTTCTCTGAATAATTCCCTTCTCTCTTCTGTTCTGTCCATCACACCCCAGATGCTTCAGGCTTATCAAACTCTGAGATCTAACTTCTCAACTCAGGGACACTATTGTGCTTTGCAGTATAGGGATATACTGTGGTCTGGAAAGTGCCTTGGACAGAAACCTACTACAATCATAGGGTTTGCTTCTTTGTTTCCCTTCTCTCAGGGATCACAGTCTTGTGCTGCCTTTTATCTGATGTCATTTCTTATGATTTTTCAGATTCTGGTTGTTTATGACAAGAGTACAAATCTGGTTTCACCACTCCATCATGCTCAGAAGCAGAAGAAAGTCATATTTATTTAATATGAAAATTTCTAAACTTATTCAAGCTATATATAATCCTAACTATGGTTTTCATTCTTATGTTTGAATCCCAAGAAGATTAATTATATCAAGTCAGTGTAGCTCCTTCCCATCTGGTCTTCTGTGTCTACTGGGTATCTCTGAATCTTGACAAGATCAAAAATGCCATATGGAAGGTTATCTACATGGGCCCAGGTCAATATTAGATCCATTAATGTTTTATATGGGTTAAATTTGATGCACAACATTCCTACATCTCAAAGTCATGGATAATGAGTTATTTTGCAATTGCATGACCTTAAACATCAACTAATCCCTCCCAAAAGAATTTAAGCAAACATTGTAATAATAATGACAACAATATCAGGAAAATAAGAAACTATATATTAATAATATTCATGATGATGCCATGCTTTAAACTATCTTACATTTAATAGTACTGAAAGTTTTAATCACTCAGATATTTGAGAGAACCAAAAATCCATCATAACCCATTTTAATGATTCCATATAATCAGCATTTTGAAAGTTGGTGAGAAATACATTTGAGACTATTTCAAAACATAGACCTTGTATTTTGAAAACTGTAAGCTATTTGTCAAGACCTGAACATTTTATATAGATCCTAAAAGTGAAATTTGATAGAAACCATAGTGTCTATTCCTTGTCAAGGAGGATCTTTTATTAAATATAAAGAAATTTCTACAAAAATATATATGCATATACACATACATACATATCTACATATATTTTATATATATACATATTTGTGTACATCTAACTTTATATCTACATCTGTGATCAGAAGATCAAAATAAGGACATTTGGTATCCTATTACAAGATTTATCTATAGCAGAAATCAGCAAACATTTTATGTAAAGAACTCTATAGTGACTATTTTAGACTTTGTGAGCCACAGAGTCTTTGTCAGAATGGCCCAACTCTGCCACTGCAGTGTGAAAGGAGCCATAGAAAATTATTAAATGAATGAGTGTGGCTGTGTTCCAATTAAACTTTATTTGCAGAAGAGATTGTGAGCCATATTTGGTCTGTGAGTCATAGTTTGCCAATCTGTGATCTGCAGCTTCAGATAACCAAAAAGTCCTAAAGCTCCTTCAAGATAAATGCATTACCCAGGGTCAGCTTTGAACCATTAAGACGCCCAAACTTGTGCACCCATCTTGAGTGCACCTGCCGTCTTATGTTACCTTTCAAATCCATTTTTGTGCTTCTTTGCCATCTTTGTTCGCTCCCCTATCCCTGGCTCTGATTACTTCTTTTGTCTCCCCAGCAATTCTCCAGAAAAAAAGGCAGGATAATCCAAACATGTATTTTTCTCTATGTTCCAAACCTTGGATGAGTCTACATGGGGCAAGGAAGGGGTGGGTGGGCATGTGAACTCTTAAGACCATCATTAGAATTTCATAGATAATTATGCAGTAAATAATGTTATCCATTCAGTCTCTTTTTTTTCTGCGTCTCCCTGAAATAACAAACTACAGTAGCAAAACCAAAATGATTTATGAACTGGGCATCTGTGACTATAAAATGTATGGACTATGTAGAACTTTGGCTATGACTAAGGTGTTTAAGAAAAAATGTCCATCATACACATGGTTTATAATTTTGAAATACATTTTGCTAAGAGACTATATGCTATACTCCACTAGTTTTGTCAAAGTATTCTTTCAAAAGCTTTCGGAAAAATATGCCAACTTAATTCATGCATGATGAATTTCAAAAAACAGTGTCGTTGTTGTGAGATTTTTATTAAGGAAACATATCTAAAGTGCCCACAACAGTACATGCATATGGTAGACATTCAAATGTTAATTCCCTTACTCTCACATATCAAACACAGGAAAAAATACCAACTGAACCATTCAATTTATGAAAAGAAGTGTATTTTCAGGTGGTGTTTCGGTAAGAAATATGTGTTTTATTATTCGTCAAACCTACTTCTATTGCTCCAGAATAAATAACAACTGAAATTATAAAGGAACCAAGACTCTGCCAATAGCCACACATTCCCCTAGAAGGCATTCAATGTAAATATACACATTAACTCTACAGAACGGATTTGAGATGATGGATAATACTGAAAGACAAGGACATAATAAACTAGGATTTTAGCAGAGCATACAGGGTCACATTTTTATGTAACCTGCAAAAACAGGGCTGCTTAATTATCTGTTGAATTTCAGTAAGTACTAAAGACATGCTAAAGAAATATGATTAGGAAGAGGACAAGAAGTTCTTTAGCAAAGGTTTACAAAAATAAACCAGTATAAAGAAGAACCTTGTAAATGTTTGCTCATGACTTTTTTCAAAAAGCAAAATAAAATATTCTTTCATATGGCATAATTTCACTAGTCTTTGCCTTAGGCAAAAGAGAGATATTTGCCAATAAAATTGCTTTGAGCATTTTCAAAGAGGAAACCTAAGATAAAAAGGTATATTCCTTTTAGAAAGAATCTAAACTAAATCTTAACCACATTTTCAGTAATGTTTTTGAATTGCAAAAAGTGAAAATAAATAGGAAAGAAAATCCAGAAAAAAATTAGGACAAAAAACTGGAAGAATTAGAATGGGAAATTAGCAATGAAGAATTTTTTAAATATACAAATTTATATTTATATTTCATTTTTGTATTATTTTGAGAAAACAGTAGGCAACAAAACGATCACTGAATTACTTTAACCAAATTACTAGAGATTGTATTTTATCCAAAGAATATTAATGAGACTTGTTTAGCCTAAAGTGCTAGCAATTGCCTTATGCAATAAGGCAAAGGCTTAAATTGAACCTCACATTCTGTGATTGTCTAGAATTTCTTCATCATTGCCAAATTCAGTATTTCCCTCAAGTTATTGGCTAGTCTAGAAAACAAGTTGTAGTTCTTCACTTGACTTTTCTATTTTGAATTATGTAATGACATGAAATACTATCCAGAAAAACCTTCGTTAATGTGAATTCCAATTTGCAGTGAGAGATAAACCTTTGTTCATGGGAAGAAAGCAAATATCTATTATATAAATTAGCAATGTGAACAAGAATGAAGGGAACAAGAGAGAAAAAGAAAAACAATAAAGATGAATAGAACAGTTTAAAACACTGGTGGATTGCATTTTGACATTAACCCTTAACTGTAATATAAAATGATTATAAATTCTCTTTTGAGATTCTGAATGACAACTATCTCTAATCCCTTGAACATTTCCCTGGGTTAATGTTTTCCAAATCACAGTGACTCGTGTACCAAATTCATAACTCCTGCCATATATCTTAGTTCAATTTATGTTGCTGTCACAGAATACCTGAGGCTGGGCAATTTATAAAGTAAAGAGATTTACTTGGCCTCCGATTCTGGTGGCTGGAAAGTTCATGAGTGGGTTGCTGCATCTGGTAGGGGCTTCAGGCTGCTCCACTCATGGTGGAAAGTGGAAGGAGAGTTTATGCGTGAAAAGCGATCACATGGCGAGAGAGGAAGCAACACAGAGAAACTGAGGAAGCCAGATTCTTCTTAACAACCTGCCGTTTTTGGAACTAATCCATTCCTGCAAGAGCGAGAACTTAATCACTCCCGTGAGGACACTAATCTATTCTTGAGGGATGAGCCTACATGACCCCAAACCATGGCACCATATTTGTGTACAAAGTCTATTATTATTTACTAATCATTTTTAATCAATGTACTTTTTGTGATTACATATATTTTTAGAATAAAACTTAATATCACCATGAAATCAAGAATTTGGTGTTCCAGTTATATTTTGAATGTGGATTAAAATAAAAACATTATTATTAAAGCAAAAAATGTTTACCACTATCATCACATAAAATCATCATTCTGTTTATCTGACTTAGAGAAACATTACCCTGTATTAGAGCTGTATGCAGTACGTTAATGAGAAAAGCTGATATGCATGAAAGTGATTTTTATGTAATCATTTTACTAAAATGATATCAATAGATACATTTTTGGGAGTTTTCTCTTAATAACATAAACCTCTACAGCCTGGGGGAAATTTAACTGTAAAGAATAATTGACTCTCTATATCAAATACTATCATACCTACTGGCGTTATATCAAGCTCTTGACTTAAATACAATTTATTCACATGATAACCCAATGAATTTGGTACTTCTGTTACCCACCCCACACTTCCACCTCATTTTACAGATGAGAAAACTTGGATTCAGAGAATTTAAACAATTTACTTGGGCGTGTACAACTGGAATTTGCCCATAAGTGTATCCTATTATAAAGTCTGCCTCTGAAACTAAAATAAACGACGAGGGTGTTGTGGAATATGAGTAGGTGGGCTTGCCAACCAGCAAAAGGAGAAGAGAGAAAGGGAGGAAATGTGAGGTGGCTGCTTACTCCAAGTAAAAACATTTCTATCTCCATTTCCATTGTAAATTTCTCTAAGACTAAAAATGCGAGATTCATATATTTTCTTTTAGATGCTTCTAAAACAGAATGAGTCTAAGAGTCACATATTCAAATGATTGCTAAAAGATGAATTAAGATATCTTTCTCATTAGCCCACATCCATTTTTTTTTCAGTCTATTAACTTGTGTATGTGGAAGTCCTAGTTTCACAAAGCAATATAAACTACATTTTGTCCCATGCCCATAATTTTGGAATTAGGAAATTTTGGCTCCAAAAGCCATGAGGCTGACAGATAGCTGTAGTAATTCCAACAAATCTATATTTATGTGTGTCTCAGAAGAACATCGAGCATTTACATTTTCTACCACACACTCCCTATCTGGTTGATGAAGTGAAAAGTCAAATTTGGAGGGAGGATATAAAATATACAGGACATCTTCAGGATTCCAAAAATTATGAAGAACAACTTCAGGTTATATAAAATCTATTTTATAATGTTTTATTTTAATATAAAAATGCTGCAGAAATATCTTCTATCTAGTTAAACTGGTCAAACACACACAGTTTAGTTAAAGATCACAAAGATGTGTGCTGTTGAGAAAAAAAATAGTAAGAAGAATATGCTATATTTATTCAGATTGTTAGAAAAGAATACATTGCATTAGAAATTTCTGTGTTGATTTGTGAAAGAAACCAGGTTTTCTAAATTATGGAAAGAACTAGAAATACATGTTAAGATATGATCTACAAAATTATTTTGAATCCATTTTGGATGAAAAGACTTTAATTTGCTTTAGTCTAAAAATATACAGGAAACCTTATTCATTCTCAAATGAGATCAGTAAAAATGAGTCTATGATAAAGCCAATATGAGTAAATATTGCATTTTCTTTTCAAATGACAAACAAATTCAGAGTAGCCATAGACAGGTATAATTTTATATTTTTCTTTTAATATCTGCTCTATGACTTACATAATTTTTTCCCAAGTTGCTCTGGTATAATTGCTGTGTACCATCAATTTGCTTCCAGAAATTTTGCTTCAAGACACTGGCCACTATGACCACTGTTATTCAACATTGTTTTGAAAATAAAAGACAATTTGAAGGAAAAATATAACATATAATTATTATAAATGAAGAGATAAAATAATAAGTATTCACTAAAATGTTAGAAAAGCTAAGAAAATCAGAATTAATAAGCATATCGAACATTATTCATAATAAAAAGTACGAATAAAAGATTGTTGCATATTTTGTCTAATATGTCGGCAAGTAATAACCAAATATTCTGGTGTGGATACCGTGGGATGGTTCTCTTTTCCCTGATGTTGAGAGTGTAAATTGGCACCATGTTTCTCAAAGGTAATTAGATCACGCATAGTAAGATATTTTTATGTTTTGATCCAATAATTTTACTTTCATGTTTTTCTTCCTAAGGAAATTAGATGAAGTAAAAATGAAATCATATCATACATATACACACATATTGTTAATCAAAAAGTGGACACAACTTCAGTGTTCAACAATTGAGAAATAATTAATAGATTATTGTATGTCTCCTTGATCAAACATGCACCAAATGTTAAAAATTATTTTTCTAAGGAACATTATAGAACATATGATAAATCATCTGATATAACAGTAAGCTAAAAATTGGGCTAAAAATTAATATATAATAATATCCAAACCTTGATTAAAAATTGTAGATATCATTTATGAAAAAGAAACTGAGAAAATATCTCAATGTTTTAATAATAACTATCTTTTAGTCATAGGATTTGGGACAATTGCTGATTTCTTCTTTTTTATTTCAAAATATTAAGGGTGTACAAAAGTTTTTGTTGCATGGATACCTTTTATAATGCTTAAGTCAGGGCTTTTAGTGTGCCCGTCACAGGAATAGTGTTCATTGTACCGAACAGGTAGGTTTGTATCCCTTCCCTTCTCCTCCCTGGCCTCTTCTTGATTTCCTACGATTTTTACATCTCTTTGCGTCTGTGCGTGCCCATTGTCTGGCTCCCAATTATTAGAAAGTACATGTAGTGTTTATTTTTCCATTCCTGAGATATTTGACTTAGGATAATGGCTTCAAATTCTATTAAAGATGTTGCAAAAGACATTATTTCATTTCTTTTTATGGTAGAGTAGTACTCTATGGTGTGTATATATATATATGTATGTGTATACACACACACACACACACACACACCCACCACATTTTCTTAATTCACTCATGAATTAATGGGCACTTAGGTTGATTCCACATCTTTGTGATTGTGAATTGTGCTGTAATAAACATTCAAGTTCAGGTGTCTTCGATAAAATGACTTCTTTTCCTTTGGGTAGATACCCAGGAGTGGGATTGCTGGATCAAATGGTAAGTCTACTTTTATTTCTTTAAGGAATCTCCATACTGTTTTCCGTAGAGATTGTACTAATTTGCAGTCCCCACTACAGTGTATAAGCATTCCTTCCTCTGCATCCACGCCAGCATCTATTGTTTTTTGACTTTTTAATAATGACCACTCTGACAGGGGTAAGGTGATACCTCATTGTGGTTTTAATTTGCATTTCCTTGATGATTAGTGATGTTGACCATTTTTTCATATGTTTGTTGGCCATTTGGTCTGTGTGTTTTCTGCTTTATCACATTATTTACTAAAGAGTACATATAACAATCTGAAACATGCTGTTGTTATTTTCTGATTTTATGTAATGGACCATAGTCCAAATAAAGAAGCCATTAAGCATTTGTTAAGTTTATAAAATTTACTTTTCCCCCTCAAAGCTAAATTAAAATTTAGAAAGATAAACAAATAGTAAATTTGTTTACTTTTAATTAGATTATCTTTTTTTAGTTCTCCTGAGTGATTTATGTCTTTCTTTCTCAAACTCTGTCTCCCCAACACTTAAGGATAATAATTGGAGACAATATCTTTGCTTTTCTATTTCTTATAAGAAAAAAAAATCAATGTTTTTGGACCTGGAGGACATTAGGATTAGATTGTGAGATGATTCCTAGCTTGACTTTATGTAGCATATATACTCTGATTACTCCCAAATTTCTGTTTCTAAGCCAGATTTCCCTCTTTCTACAACTCTAGAATCATATATTCAGCTGCCCACTTGAAATCTTAATTTGGATGTTTATAGACATTTCACAGTTCCTATATCTAAAGTTGAAATATTTTGGCTTTTGGTTTGCACATTGCTATATCCCTAGAATATGCCAGAACCATGCCTAGTATATCGTAGACGCTCATTAAATATTTGATGTATGGATAAATACATGAATTATTGCTCAAAGGGCCTGTGGGCTCCTGCAATAGTCACAGGACATTCAACGTGACTGAGGATCATTAAAGAATTTGATTCCTTAAGTGCCCTACAATTATGGTTATTAGTCACTGAAATGATATTTGAAAATCATCATGAAAGAATCCCTTATATTGACCTAGCCCTTTATAATACACAATGCTATTTCATATTTACAACATCACTTCAGTGTTTTGACAAACTATGAATCAGCCATGCAGGATATTATTTTTTCTTTCATAAATGGAGAAAACAACAGTAGTCATGATTTATTGACCACCTGCCATATGCTGGGCACTGTCCCCAGCACTTTGCAAGCACCATCATGTTTAATCCTGGTGTCAGGGATTGCATTTGAAAGGTGAGGAAAAGAGTTTGGATGATCTAGGTGCCTTGTACGCTGGAGGTTATAATTATTAGTGAAGGTTAAAGAAGAGAAACAGCCTTGGTGAGATGAAATAACACCCCAGTGTCTCATAGGCAGGGTTGGGTCAGCCAAGGTCCAAACCCAGGTCGTCTGATTTCCAAGCTCATGCGTTGAAGTGCCATACAATGCCACCTCCTAGTGAACAACCTGTCCCTTCCTGGAGTGGTCATGGCTACTACCCAGACCATCGACTACTAACTGGGGTTGCTTTATCCTTCACCAGAAGCCTATTTCATCTTCCCTGGTGGGATGATGATATCTGAGACATTATTTGGCTGTCCCTCCCACTCTAGCTTCTTTGAACCCATTATTATTTCCTAACCATTCAGCTGTTTTGGGGAGGCCACAGAAAGCCTACAACAAAGTCACCAAGTACATTTTCTGAATGGATTTTGTAGAACTATAGCAGAAGTTAATAATCTGAAAGCCAAAGTGCTTTTGATATGCAAAAATCAGGCACGTTATGGGAAAAATAAAGTTTTGCTGCATAAAATCCAAGCCCTAGACTGTGGGCTAATGCCACTTTCTTGCCCCACAGAGTAGAGGTAAAAGTTTTCCACGGACAGGTTAGAGGCACAAGAGTGGACAGTAGCAAAAAGAAAGGCAGAGAAGGAGCGGGGAGAACTCGAATGCAGGGAGTAGGTTCCTACCTCCTCCTACCTAGACTTGTGTCCTTGGGGAAGGGAGAAGTGTGAAACAGAGTGGGGACAGCAGACACCTTTGGCAGGATTATGGGAGCCCAGAGCAGCAGGGACCAATGTGTCTTGCTCCCCTGGGTGAGCCTGCTGAAAGGCATGTTTCTGAGAGCTGCTTAGTCCTTAGCAGAAAAACTGCTAAACACTTGGGGGATGGTTCTTAAAGCAGGAACAAAAAGATAATATTTGGAAATTTATTTTGTGCCTCAGGCACAAAACTTAAGGGAGCTCCAAAAAACCCAGCCTCAAGATAAGTAATATTTTAATGCATGATTTCAGAAAGTAGAAATTAATGCAAAAGAACTAATGAGGATCAAAATATCAAAATATTCAGTAAAGGCCGATGACTGTTGGCTGTTTGTTTTACAATCCTGCATTATTGTGCAATAGGAACCATCCTTTCCCATGAGCCCGTGGTTCCTGGGCCCCGGTAGCCTTTGTGATCCCTGATGGGTGAGTATACAGGGTTGTTGCTGGAGTTTGAAAAGACTGGACAACATGAGACTTTTGACATATTTTTATTTTTTGCATTTTTCTAATTGTGGTAATATATATATAATGCACAATTTGCCATTTTAACTGTTTTTACATGTGTAGTTCAGCAAAAAGTACATGCATATTATTGCACAACCATCACCACCATCCGTCTCTGGAACTTTTTCATATTTCCAAACGACAACTCTGTACACATCTAACAGTTCCTCCCCATTCTCCTCTCTCCCTACTTCCTGGTGACTGCCATGTAGTCATGTTTTTTGATTATAGAGCTTTCAACTTTGTCCACTTGGTTCAAAATATGGGAGGATGCTTTAATAAGTATACATAGGGACAAACATTTTTCCCTTTGGCTCCAATATGGCTTGGCAAATCTCTGCAAAGGGAAATTGGGAGCTGTTATCTAGACCAATACTAGAAGAATTCCAGAATTTTTCCAAATTATATAACCAAACCTCTCCTACTCTTCAAACATCCAAATTGAGCCAACGCACTTCACATTTAGTCTGGGGTTTCTCTCACCTGGTAATAAATAGCCATCACTTCTATAGGTAGTAGAGATGAGTCTTGGCGCTGACTCCCTCAGCGGCTGCTGCTGCTTCACCACCCACACAGCCAATCCATCTGGGGTCCTGGTGGTTGAACCTGCACAGAGCTCTCAGCAGCTTCGGGTCATCACGCCGCTACTAGCAGAACTCGGGTCAGCACAGCCCTCCAGCTGGACTCACAGGCAGGGGCCTCCCTCTAATCCATTCTCCACGTAGCTACCAAAGCCATCTTTTAAAAACTCAGATTATGCCACTTCCCAGGTTAAAACTCATAAATGACTCTTCCACATAGGTAGAATAACAAACCCAACTCTTCAGCACACCCTGCCCTGCCTGGCCGCGGCCACTGCCTGGGCTCAGCCCCTACTTCTCTCTGTCTCCTGTGTGCTTTGCTTGGAGACAGAATGGTGAAATTCATTCCCTCCTCCGGGCCTTTGCACTTGCTGTTTTCTCTGCTCTTTGCCTGGCTTCCTCCTTCTCATCCTTCAAGCTTCAGCCTAAGTTTCATCCCTTTAGAGAAGAACGCTAAGTTACTCTTTCATGGTTTTTTTTTTTTAGAAGCTTTTGTCACGATCCTTTCTGTTGTCATTTCATTCTATGTATTGGTTTATTTATTTATCTGTCCCCTCCTCTGAAAAGCAAATGCTACCACTGCAGGGACCACCATCTGCCCAGGCTTTAGCGTTGCTTACGGCATATAGGAGGTACTCGGACGGACGACTGGTTGAATGAATACGTAAACACGTGATGGAGCGTTTATGGAAAGTAGTAAAACAGCCACCGTTTGTTGCAACCAACAGAGGTGCTGAGCGGCGTGCGAAGCACTTACATAGACCGTCTCATATTAATAGCCCAATTTTATGTGAGAAAACGGAGGCTCATAGAGTTTTATGGACTTGCCCAAAGGCAAAAACATTGTAAGTTGAGTTTTGTGATGTGAATTAAAAACTGGTGTACCCGTTTTTGAGAACCCGGAAAACATGTGCCCATAATGAGTGAACATAAACATTTACACTAAATATTTCACAGCACAGGCCATAAAATGGCATACTGCTGAAGAATGTATCACGACAATGTTCAGACATTTAAACTTTATCAAGAACATTCCAATTAGTCCCTATTCCATTTCTGCTCTGATCGTATTTCTGCAGAAAGAGATAAGAAGTGCCTTTTCTAAACAAAAATCTTCATTGGAGATCCCAAAACGTGCAAAAATAGCTTTGCGATGCAAATTAAAATCTGCCTGGCTCCAAAGCCTATTTTTCTCTGTTCCCCCTTGCTGCCCGTGGCTTCTGCCATTCCAGTCCCCTCTGTGAAATGTTGCATTCCCTTGGCGTGGTGACGTCATCACCCGGCCTGGGTCAAAAATAGTACCAAGCCCTGAGTCAAAATCATCATGAGTTTTATCTAACTTCATCCTTCAAAAACTCTTGGAGGCAAATACTGTCATTATTTCCACTTTACAGAGGGGGATACTGGGAATTAGGTCTTCTAGTCAGGGTCACAAAGCTGCAGTAGAGGCTGAATTCGCACACAGGGCTGACTGACGCCAGAGCCCCCGTTGTGACCTTTTTGGCCTCACCTCAAACATTCTTCAGAGCAGCTCTGTGGGGCTGGACAGAATCAGGGTCTTCTGGAAGCAGGACTCATCTGTGGCGAGCCTTATAAATAAGCAAAGCCATTGTCTATGAGGGTGCAAAGCCCTGCATGTCGGCCATTCGTGAATCCTTCCCAGAGAGAGGCCACATGCCCGCTGCTTACTTGCAGGAGCTTTGGAGTCCTGTAAACCTAGGCTCCTATCTTCTGCAACTTCCTATCTGTGTTACCCTGGCCAAATTGCATAACCTCTCTGAGACCAAATTCATACGGATAAAATGATACCTCTCTCCTAGAGGGGTGGTGAGACTTGAATGAGATAAAGCTGGAAAACATTTCGTACAGTGTTTATCACAAAGTCAATGTCCAAAAATTAGAATCATCATTACGATTGAGACCTTGAACATTTTTTAGCCCTCCATTTAAATTTTCAGAAAGAACACAAAAGTTTCCAAGAACAAAATCATGCCAACTTCCAATTGATCTCAGGCTAGCCTGGGTGAGGATGCCAGGCTTATATTGCCTTATATTGCTGGACAGAGGAAGGTGAGCATTTGTGACCATACAGGCTTATCATTCATGCAGATAAATGGTAGAGTTCACATGATATAGCAGGAGAGTATTTGTCATGCAATAAGAGCCAACCAACAAATTTTGTAAATATTGTTGCATGAATCTATTTGGAAGCAAAAAAAGACACCCTAATTTTATACAAAGTCTGTCAAATTCTTGCTATAGATATTGCCATGATGGATCAGTAAAGTTGCCTTCATAACAAAAATAAAGAGAAATTTTAATTGATATAATTAAAGTCCCATTTTTTTAAAGGGATACATTTGAGTTTAACACCAGGAAATTGAAAACAATTGAGTTTGACAAAAAACATGAAGCTTCGCTCCCAATCCCTTTATTAGAAGGAAATGTAATTAATTATTAAAATAGGAAGGAACTCACACATTACCCTCAATACTGCTGACAGTCAAACATTGGTTATAGTGAACACAGACAATTATGCACATATAATTGGATTACAGACAACTTCTGCCTTCCAATTACAAGAAGAATTTTCCTACAAGTACCATGAAAAAGACCATATAAAAATATTACTGGCACTAGCCTAAAACACATGTTGTACCCTTGAGAACCCAGAAAACAGGTGCCAACATGAAATAAACCTGAAACTGTACACAAAATATTACGCATAAGGGCATAATTCTGAAAAAGGCATCAGAATGATTATAAATATTTACTCAGATCATTTGAGCCTTTTAAATCCAAAATATTCTATTCCTTTATCCATCCCTGCATTATATTTTACATTTATATTTTTGTCATAAGAGCAATAGGGATTTACTTTTCTAAACTACAGTTTTCAGAAGTGATCTTAAATGAAGTAGAAACAGCATAAACACACGTAATTCCTAGGATATACAGTCTTGACTACCCAAGTGAGGGGTCCTTCTTTTGCAATAGTTCTTGGTCTTTCCTGTGTAAGTTGCCACTAGTCACTCTACCCAACATATGGTCTGACCTGGATAAAATATGGCAACATATTTCTCATGGATTCTAATGACACAATAGGGTCAACTTAACATAAATTTATTAACAGAATACCGGGCTAGAATATAATAAGCAACACTTTTATAATTTTGTTTATAATATTTTAATCTCCTACATATACACCCTCTCCCACTTTTTAACTTATATATGCCTTCAGATTTTTGGAAAATTACAAGAGTGAAGATTTAGTTTTTATTTGGTATCTTATTCCTTTATGTGCAAAAAATCTTATTAAAATCATCTTTCTGGAAATCAATTTTTATATTTTCTACCAAGTTCAAAACAATGAGACTATCAAACTTAACACACAACTATCAAACTGAGAACCACAAATAAAGAAATTTTATCAGGCCGATTACTCCACAAAATGATAATTTTCATTCATGCCACAAATGATGAAGTTGAAATGCAAGGGAGACAATTTGCCACAATATTATGTTCCTTGCTTTTAGGAATCCTGTTTTTACGAGTCTATACTATCTTTAAATAGTGGGTTAAACCTAAGAATTGTGTTATAGCATTTAGATAAGTTGATGCTCTTTCTGCCATCTTAAGAAATTGCCGTATATCATCATCCTCCTTCAGTTACTGCTCTGTGGCTTGTAGATTTCCAACAAGAGATGAAAGAATTATTATACTTATTGTCCCCAATTTCTTTCTTCCTATTTTTTTCTTGAATCTGCTTCAGTTAGGATTTTGTTGTGAACAGTCCACAGAGATTGCTGTGGTCCAGACCGTGAATGCCATCCGCATCACCACACGCAGTGGGCAGTTCCTGGTCTTCATTCTACTTGACCTGTCAGCAGCATTTGGCACAGCTGATTACACCCTCCTCCCTGCATCACTTTCTTCTCTTGGCTTCCAGAAAAATCTGCCAGTTCTGTTAAGGCCTGGGCCTCAGATGTCCCAGGATGTCACATCAGCTGCATTTGATGGGTCACAACAGGTCACCAAGGTCTGCCTGGATTCAAGGGAAGGGCAAATGCCTGCACTGTGCGAGTAAACAGGGAGGGGAGGGACGGTGTGCAGCCGACTTGGAGACTGTACACAGATCTAGAAAATAAATAGAAGTTAAATAGGTTAATGAGGAGAAAGAGGTTAGAAGGAGATCAAAGAACCATGTCCCATTTAGAGAGAATAGTCATAATTTAGCACAACATGTTTATATAGAATATTCAGACCATCTATTTTTATTTTAAACTGAGTTTTTGGCAACTCTCCCTCCCCATCTTCTTCCTTGCCAAGAAAAATTCGAGATTTATAAGATTTCAAATTATCATTTTATACTAGATAGGCTTATGTCTTAGTCCGTTTAGGGTTGCTGTAACAGAATACCTGAGACTGGGTAGTTTACAAAGAAAAGACGTTCACTGGGTAACAATTCTCGTGGCTGGAAAGTTCAAAATTGGGCAGCTGCACCTGGTGAGGGCGTCAGGCTGCTTCAAGGCATGGCAGAAAGTGGAAGGTGAGAGGGCATGTGCAAAGAGATCACACGGTGAGAGAGGAAGCAAAAGGAAGCCAGATACTTTTTAACAACCCGCTCTCATGCTGTAACTAATCCGGTCCTGGGAGAGTGAGACCTCACCTCAGGGGGAAGGCATTAATCTGTTCAAGAGGGATATATCCTCATAACCCAAACACCTCCCTCTAGGCCAGCACCTAACACTCTCTCAACACTGCCACATTGGGAGTAAAATTTCGATGTAAAGTTTGGTGGGGACAAACCATATCCAAATCATAGCAGCTTACTTATGGTTGCAATTAACAAAAATCAAAGATATTAGCACTGGGATCTCTGCTATTTCCTTGGACTTTGCTACATGGTAGCTGTCCCCAGCTCAAGGTATCATGTTCACATTCACAGCAAGAAAGTGAGCATGGGATGGTGCTAGCCATGGCTGTTTCCCATAATCCCACAGCCATCTTTTATTCATATATCAAAGACTGGAACTGAGCCATATGGCTGCCCTTAACTAAAAAGGAAATTGGAAAGTGAACATATAGATGTTTCCAGGCTATATTTTAGAAATAGCAATGGAGAAGAGGTCTTGACTGTTTTTTGGATTAGTGAATCCATAGTGTTTACCACATTTTTTTCTTAAAAGAGAAAATCCAGAAACAAAATAAAAAGAAACACATAAAAAACTATCTTTTAGAGCAAGGTTGGAAAACTTCTTCTGTAAAGGACCAGATAGTAAGCATTTTAGGCTTCAAACCCCATATGATCTACATGGAAGTTACTCAACTCTGCCATTGTAGTGCAAAAACAGGCATAGATGATACATAAACCAATGGGCCTGGCTATGTTCTAATAAGGTTTTATTTATAAAGACAAATGACAGGCTGGATTTGGCCTACAGGTTTCAGTTTCTTTACCCCTGTTTTAGGACAAAAATTGAAACAGAGAGATGTCTAACTATGTATCTCTTAAGAGTCCCACACCTGTACCCAAATGTTTTGCACAACTGCTAAGAACCTTACTTTCTATATGTTGACCATTGTGTTAAAAAAAGTATTCATCACATCATTGCTTCAGCAGTGCAGGGAGGGGTGGACTAACAGACAAGCAAAACCAAAACAACAAACAAACAAAAATAGGCTCAAATGTTAAGTCAGGAGTTTATTATAGAAATAAAATATATTTTTATGATCCTTTTCAGTTATGTTTTACAATAAAATTTCATGTAGGCAATTCAGGCAACTCCTATTTTTTGATGACATGAAATCATTTGAGAAGTAGATAGACACATTTAATACAGCCCCTGTAGGAGTGTTATGATGAAACTTAAACATAGCCATAACACAAGAAGGACTCTATAAGAATTGTGTACTCAAAAACTTTATCCTTGATAAAACAAATTCAATTGCTATTTTGAAGTTCTTCATGTGACCTGATTGTTACATTTTGCCCTTAGATATTCAGAATCTCTTCACTCAAACTCCACAGCATTTTTCCCAAGTATGGTATCATCATAATAGCTGAAAATGAAAACGATTCCAAAAATAACTTCAAGTTAATTGTGCAGGTGAGAAAATATATCCACCCACACATCAACCAGTGCCAAATTGTCTGAGTAAAAAAATAAAAATCTGGAAAGAGAGCAACTGAGCCCAAATTTCAAAAATATGCCACAATATATTTAGAAAACTACTTACTATTACAAACACCATCATTTCAAGAATTCTACAGGACAGAGTCTCCTTCACAAAAATCGTATCAGAAAAGTTCCTTTTTCAAATATACAAAGAACAAAATGATTTGTTCACTCTCTTCCATCAAAGAGATTGTTTCTAGGGTTTCCATATATGGTATGCGGCATTCATGATTCTACTTTTTCTTATGTCAACCTTCAACACTGTGACAATAACTGCTTAAATCTTTTTTTTTTTTTTGAAGAGTTTAAAACTTATGATAAAAAGAGCCCTTCTGGTGATCTCATGAGACCAACTGGCCAAAAGTTGGATATAATCTCCAGGATTTCCTCTCCTTGCCATGTCCCTCTACTTGTTTCCAGAAAATCTATAATATGTAATCATTTAGAATTAATACCTCAATTCCCTAGATCTTTTAATGAATTCACTTACACTTGGGGATCTGACCAAGGCATCTGTTCATGAATAGTGGAATGATTACCAAGTCCTCATGGAGAAGGCACGCTGCCATCTTTTCCTGAAATACATCCCAACTGAGAAATCAACTGCCTCATGCCTAGATTTTTTTGTGTGTCAATTTTTTTTCATTAAATATAAAACTCTTTTGGACATTTTCTTCCAATCTACCTCCCTTTACCCTATTATATCTGTTACAAGGTAGAGAAAAAGATATAGCATGTGAAACTTCTCTCCTGTATCTACAGTGAGACTTTATATGAGGAATTAGCATCTGACTCAATTAATAGCCACTGCTGCTCCAAATTTCAGAAATCATTTTTTAATTACATTGGGCTTTATTGACACCTCCAAATTCTCCATCTGCCAAAAACTTAATTTGAGGTGAATCATAGTCTAATCCCCGCAGTACTTCTAGTTGTAATAGTTGATGTTAGAGGGCAACATGCGATCTCTAATTCATTGGGTTGTTCTTCACTTCTCAAATATTCTATGCATTAAAGTTCAAGTGAATTTAAGTTTCTCATTTTATGTACTTAAAAACTAAGTTAAATCTCTTCATAAATGGGATATAATCTTGGCAGCACATGTTTTCTGTCTCCAATTGTCTAAAGTAAACCACCTGGGGAGTAATAGCGGTTGCTAACCCAATTCCCCTCTTGATATCAGAGAGCTAGGCAGAGCTGTTGACTTTGAGATGGACACTAGGATGTGCCAGGGACCTTGACAATCAGTGGAGCTCCTGTCATTGTATGTCTGGCTTGGATTAAATTTGTTGACCTGATAGCATAAGGCTGTGATTTCCGCTACATTTTCCAGATTGCTTCAAAACTCTCTTGCCAACAGTATTGTGCTCGCTGCTCCTGAGCAGGGAGGCAAGCAGCCAGTGTGATTCCCCAGCTCATGCAGATTTGTGACCCTGAGTTGGGATGTTTGTTCAAAAGCTTACCTCATTTGTCCTGGGCATTACACTGCTAGCTCAAAACTCAGGATGAAAAAACACTGTTGGAAAGAGACTATTAATAGTGTTCTTCAAGCATTATCTGACACTTGTTAGTTTTTGCCACCCTCCACAGGAATTTTTTGAAAACAGAATAACTCTACCACTGCATAAAAAAAGTTAAGATGACATATCTGTCCTTTAGGAGCTTGACATCAATAATAGACAGGAGTGAAGAAAAAGAATATTATATTGAGTTATTGGCAATATTCAGGTAATTATGAAGGGACTCTGCTTTTTTTTAATTATTATTTCAAAATATTATGGAGGTACAAATGTTCTTGGTTACATACATCAATTTTGTTATGCTTGAGTCAGGGTAATAAATGTGCCCATCACCCAGATAGTGCTCATCGTACCCATTAGGTAGGTTTTTACTCATCCCCTCTTCCTCCCCCTACCCCCCGGCTTGATTTCTACACGTTTATTACAGCAAAATTCACAATTTTGAAGATGTGGAATCAACCCAAGTGACCATCAGTTCATGAGTGGATTAGCAAAATGTAGTATATGTATACTATGGAATACTAATCCACCATAATGAAGGATGAATTAAGGCCTTTTGCAACAATTTGGATGGAACTAGAGACCATTATCCTAAGTGAAATATTTAAAGAATAGAAAAACAAACACTACATGTACTTGCTATTAAATTGGAACTAACTGACGAGCACATGTGCACAGAGGGACTCTGTTTTTGACATCTAACACCACGTAGGTTATGCCATTAGTCAAAATTTTCACTATTGACAGACCATTACTGCAACCTCTCAACTCACATAACCAAGGATTGCCTTGAGCTACATACCATAGAGTGGGTAATACTCTTAGTGCCTCCTTGCATCACCCCCATAGTGCCTAGCAGAATACTGTATGTAATCTGGCATTTAAGTATATATTGATGAATGAATGAAATCCAACCTCTGAATAAGTTTACACATTTTGGCAGGTTTTCCAGGAATCCACCCATATCTGTAACAACTAAATGATCTTAGGCTAGTGTCTGTACCCAATTTAGGCCCTGGTATTCAATCATCAACATATTTATAATGATTATAAGGATGTACTGACATTTGATGAGCATCTCTTCCATGGCAATCCTTTTGCTAGGTGTTATAAGAACACTTTCTCCATGAATCTTCACAACACATTAGCAAGGTAAGTATTATTACCATTATTTTACAAAAATTTAGCATTAAAAGAAGCAACTTCTCCAAAGGGGGGAATTGAGGGACTGGAACCCAGATGCTCAAACTATAACACCTTGCTCTTTCTTCTATACCATTTTGCCTATTGAAGCACAAGGGCTTTGACTTTCCTTAGAATTCTGAGTTGGAGATGGCTGCCATTTTGGCTTCATCATTCTCCTGATGCTAGATTGTGTTATCCCACATGTTAGCCACTAGCACATGTGACTATTAAAATTAACTGAAATTACATAAAATTAAATTACATAAAATTAAAACTGAAAATTACAGTTTCTCAGTCACACTAACCACATTTCGAGTGTGCTCATAACCACATGTGGCCAGTGACAACCTTACTGGACAGCACAGATACAGAGCATTTCTATCACCATAGAAAGCTCTATTGGATAACATTTGCCAACAAGAAAAAAAAAATTCTTATTTTCTAGGACTCTTACTAGAACATCCGAACTCTACTACCTTTGGATGACAGAGAGAAGATAGTTTATAGTCAGTGTGTTCTTTATTCTGATAGGGAATGATATGCATTGCATTTGACCTTTTGATTAAAATGCTGTGTTTTTTGTTTATAGATGTTGCTCGCGCTAGTCAGAGGTACAAGTGCCTACCACTTCTACTTGCCAGTGCCAATGCAAATGGATTTACAATAATTTGTGCCTCAAGCCCTTTGCTTTACCCCTTACTTCCAAAGGTGCAATTTGAGAGTGAGCTGACCAGTTTTATTTCCAGAGAGCAAAATTATTTAATGCTCCTGAAGATTAGAATCAAAATACCTCAGCTACAGAGCTGTCTTTAAGTCATCAGACTGACCTGAATTTATCTGTCTGATTTCAAGGAGGTAAGGACTAAAGGGTTCTACAGTATAACAGATACATAGAACTGTCTAAAAGCTTTGATGCATTCATATCATTTGGCTTTCTTTTTCAGGAGGTTTTAAAAGGTGCACTGGCCACCTTCAGATCATTTTCATTTTCCATTAAGAAAAAAGAATCCCAATGTGTTTTATTAAAATTTTTCATCATGCATATTACACGCCAATTTCTATTTTTTAACTGAAAAGGACTGATTAAATCAGCAGGTAGCAACTGAATTGTGTTTAAGACTCAGTATGACTGGAGTAGATTATTTTTTCCTAATTTTTTTTTTAATTCCTGGACAATTTTTTTTTAAATCCTTTGCTTTCTGTTCCTGTATTTAGCGGTTCTCAAACAGTACAGCTTTAATCAATGGTTTCGTTGGTCATTTCACTCCCTACCAACGACATCCAGAGTAAAAATTGCAAAATGCCTTAAGTTTCTTTGCTTAATAAAAATTGACAGGTAGTTCTGGTACATGTGAAACAAATTGTTAGAGGTAAAGAACTCAAAGCACAAAGCGTGCCTGACTGCAATACTGTGGGCAGATTTTATAGGCTCGTTGTAACATGTAGCAAAGTTAAAATAATAATGCTTTAGTAATAATAATACCTTACATGTCTAGAGTGCTTTTCATCTACAGTTAGCCTAAGGCTTTTTACATACTATCTTTAGATACTGCTTCAACTTCCACTGAAATCCAGCTAGCTCTGCAGTGGTACCAATCATCCTCTCTCTGCCAGCAATATTGCACAACAGTTTTCAGGAGGGAAAATGAAGAATAATTTCTCCTGTTGAAACTCCCGGAGGAATTTCTGAGTGGGAAGAATGTAATTTCTAAGTTAGAATTGGCACTGACACTAGGACTTAACACCCCAATTCATACAGACAGTGGGCGTGGAAACTTCAAAGAGCATAAGGGGTCACGGCCAGAGTTTTAGTCCTCAAATAACTAATTACAGCATTTAGGAAAATGAAAGCTATTTCCTAATGTGACTTCTTGCTCTTACCTCCGAGGCTTAAGAGGACTGTAAATTGTTTTGGGTTTTTTTTCTTCTTCCTTTTTTTAAGGGAAAACAATTATAAAAATATATCTATGCTTTCAACCATGAACAATGGTCAAGAAATGTAACAAATTTATATTAAGCCCTGCTAGGCACTGGTGGAGTGATACGTCTTTTTATACATAATTAATTACTTTGCAAAATTAATGATTTTCAAAGAAGTGTAATAATTAAATGTAAAAAAAATGAAAATGAAAAACTATTTAAAAACGTAATAGAGATTTATGCCTTGGGATCCCCATACCCAATCTCCTAGAGAAAGGATTTATAAAAGGAAGTTACCTATGAGAGCATAAGCAAGGGAAAGAAAAAGAAAGGGATGAGCGGAATGTGAACAGACAAGAAAGAACCATTTTCATATAATCAGAAGTAAAAATGAATCAACATAAAAAACAACCTTTATCTTCCAAATTAGAGAATGACGAGAATACTCTTTTCTCTCAAATTTTCTTTCGGATTAATCCTTCTCAAGGCTTGCAAAGGAAAGGGCCCCAATGTGCATGTAGAACAATTCAAGAACTCTGTATATGAATAGTTTGAATATGTGCTATGAAAAATTTTAAGATTTGTCCAACTACAGATTAAGCGTAAAAACTACAAAGAACTTCATAGCTAAGAATCCCAGCATTTCAATCCACTTTTGACCTGTGATATAATCTTTACAATACAAAACTCAATCTCTCGAACTCTCATTTTTTAAATAAATTATCATATAAGTATCAACTTATTAATATACAGAATTGCCATCCCCTTGAAAAAATATTTTGATAAAATTTTTTAAGGAGTCATCAAGCGAGAGCCATGGTCCATTAGTTTTCCTGGTTCACTCTAACAAATTATTCTGGTTTTCATTCATTCATCAATTTATGAATCATTCAACAAACATTTACTAAATGCATATAGCACCCTCCAGTTGTGACAACCAGAAATATCTTCAGACATTGCAAAATAGTCCCCAAAGGGCAAAATTTTTCCCATTTGAAAGCCTCTGCTGTAACCTGCATGCTTAATAGATCAATTTCTTTGAGTTAGCAATGGGATATGGAATTATGCAAGAACATCTCAAAAGAAGATATTAAGAACTAAGAGAAGACATACCAAAGTGAAAGAAAAGAGAGAAGAAATATCTATATTAAAATGAAATCTCAGGTAAGCCTTCTCTTTTACTTTTTTATTATTTTCCAGACACATACAAAAGTAGAGTAAATAAGAAAATGGACCCTATGTACCTTTAATTGAGGCTAAGGATTATTTACATCTTCCATAGGTGTTTCATGTATCACTTCTTAAAAGACAAATCCTAAACATCATAATCTTTGATCCCTAAATATTCACTGTCCACTGACAGATATTTGGGTTATTTACAACTTTTGTCATTACATATAATATCAGAGTAAATAATCTTATGCATATGTCATTTCATACATGTACCAATATACATAGGTTTGGATTCTTAGAAATGAGATTGCCAGATTAAAAGCAAATGCATATGTAATTTTGTTAGCTATTGCTAGTTCCCCTTTGAAAGGATTGTACCAGCATGGTATGATGGGAAAAATAGAGACCAAAATGCTAGCAATGCTTTTCTCTGTATCAGGAGTTATTGATTAGTCTTACTATAGCTTGTCTTGTTTGTTTCGTTTTTAATGCATTGCATATTTAAAATTGTAACAGCTATTTTAAATATGCATGTGTATATGTATATATATTAGTTTGAATTTTAGAAGGAGAAACTCTCAAAAAAAAAGAGACAAAATAGCATGATCAAGCAGAAAGAAATGGAAGAGTAGAGGCAGGAAGAAATTAGAAGTATTGTTTTCTTAAAAGCTGAATCCTGTGGTAGAAATAATTTCTAAAAAGAATTTGGCCCCAGATATCAGAAGGTTTCAAAGAATTTGTATATTTATTTCATTCTTGTACTTATATGTTGAAAACTCTTCTGAGAAAACAGTCTGAAATGCGGATGATTTACATATGAGGTGTTTATAGACCAAATTTTGGATACTTACTATGTGATTATAACAACGTTTGTTATTTGAAAATCATTAATTCAAACTCAATATCAAAATAACAATAATGACTCAAAAGAAAATTCTCTGAAATTTCGTCACCTAATTCATGTTTACATTTATATCAAGAACCCTTCAGTACTTCTGCATGTATATGCAACTTGTGCAAATTTATAATAAAATAGAATTTTACAAAGCACTGTACCATCAGTATGTTTCCATTTTGCTCCTGCCTTGGTATTTGTTACTTCATGTTCATCCCACTAAGATAATAAGCCTACTTACCTATGGGTTTTTATCCTTCCTCACCTTTCTTCAAGGTTATATAAGTGCAAATTCACATGCAGAGGACATCTTTGTGATTGCTTATTTTTATATAAATGTGATAATTCTGTAGACATGTCTGGTTTTTCTCACTCAACACCATACATCATGGACATCTCTGTAGGTCACTTAATATAGCTCTAAGTCACTCTTTTTTATTAGCTACATGATATTTCCTAATATGAGTGAAACATACTTTATGTAATGACTCTATGGCATTCATGGTGATCACAGTTTTTTGCTGCTATATGCTGAAATAAACATCCTTGTATATATTACTACATATTAGTGCTTTTATTTTGATAGAAAAGATTCCCAGAAGTGGAATTGCTATGTCAGAAAGGATGTATATTTTAATGTGAAACACACATTTCATTTTACTTTTTTAAGGTCTGTACCAATAAACATCCCATCATCAATGTCTGAGAGTGCCCTCCTTCATGTAGTCACCAGCACCTATTAAATGTTTGCCAGTCTTCTGGGTGAAAAGTAGTATCTCATTGATATCAATTAAACAAAGTGTTCTTTCATATGATTTTTAGCCTTTTGAACTTATCTCTGTCAATTGCTTCTTCATGTATTTTGAACATTGTTCTATTGGGACACTCACCTTTTGTTCACCTAATTTTAGGTGTTCTATAATATTATGGCAAGTGTTCTCTTTCTGTCATGTGTGTTGCAACATTTTCTTCCAGCCTATCATTTGTCATTTGACTTGATTTTTAGCATACTTATCATACAAAAATATCTTTATGGATTTAAATTTCTCTTTTATGGCTCTAAGTTTTCTGTTTTGCTTAAATCGTTCTCCTTTGCCCAAAAGTTATAAAAACATTCTCCTAAGTTCTCTTATCAGTTTTAGCTTTTTTTTAAAAAAAATATTTAACCTTTTATCCATCTGGAATTTATTTCTGTTTATTATGTGAAGTGGGGGTCCAAGATTGCTGTTTATTCAGATGGGTAGGCAGTTGTGAAAGCACATTTGGTAAATAAACCACTCTTCCTCTACTGAATTAAAGTACCATCTTCATTATGTTTTAATTTCCTAAGTATGCACAGATGTATTTTTTCCACAGATATGTTTGTCTCTTCCTATGCCAATACCTTATTATTTTGATCATCATGTTAAATTATAGTAGATTTTAATTTCTAGAAGTTAATCACCTCAAATAACTTTTCTATTTAATATGATTTTTAGATATTTTGAACATTTATTCTTCCACATGGACATTAAGATCATTTCACCTTTTTCATTTCATTCTTCCCAAAAATTTTTAAAAGAATTTTTGGACGTCTAATTGAGTTTGTATTTATTTATAGATTAAGTTTTGGGTGATTGACATTTTTATGATACATCTTCCTATCCAAGAATAGTATACCTTTGTTTCCTTGTGGTCTACTTTTATGTACTTCAACAGGATCGACTATGAATATTATGCAGTTATTAGAATGATATTGCAAATATTTTTAATAAATTGAAAAATACTTATTATTAAACCAAACAAAGGCAAAGGAATAAAATTATATAAGTAGTATGATACTAATTAGGTTAAAATGCAGAGCAAAAGACTGACAGAAAAATATTTGAAAACATTAACAATATAACACATCTGGCTGAAAAATTTGTAGGTGGTCTTTATTTACCACCTATAATTTTCTGTACTTTTCAAATCTTTAATAGTGGGCCAGACTCAGAGAATAGCTTTGGGTGGAAAAAAAAAGGTATATAAACTCTCCTATTTTGCCTACTGAAAATATTGTGAAGTAGGAATCTTAGAATCAATAGTGAGAAATAGTGGCACCTCTTGCTGGTTGCCAGAGTCCCATTTTGTCACAGAAGGACCTATAAAAACCCCTCTATGACAAGGTGTCTGATGGATTCAGTCAAATTACACAGCACCAATATGTGTGTAGAATGATTTTTTCCTTATAAAACAGAAACTCTAAAATAAGCATACCAGTTCAGTATTCTAACATAAGTATTATGTTGGAGTTCATGGGAATTAATAGCAATTAGTGTATAGAGCATTTATAACTTCATTCCAACATATAATAAATGCTTCATGTGGAAATTTTGAAAGCACTCTACCTGAAATCACTAACTAGTCAAAAATGAACTGGAGAAAACACTTAGTTAACTCAAAGGTAATTTCTATAAATTTTCTAGAAAGTATTTTGATGAAGGCTAAATTGTCAATTGAAAATTGTTATCCCTGAACAAATTCTATCAACATGTTCTTTATTGTCTCATCTTACAATA
The DNA here is from genome assembly GCA_963575035.1 of Avahi laniger. Classification (NCBI taxonomy): domain Eukaryota; kingdom Metazoa; phylum Chordata; class Mammalia; order Primates; family Indriidae; genus Avahi; species Avahi laniger. Next base: position 61,779 of record CAUYSK010098721.1, on the reverse strand, counting down.
TATGTCTTCTTTTGATTCTTTTGAAGTGAGAAAATGAAAAATTGAAACATTAGGTACTCAATAAATGCAGATTAAAACTTTTCACTATGAAAATGCCTCCCCTAAGTTAGCATTTTTTCACCTTCTTTTCCTGGAAATCATATAACAACAAGAAGACAGTAATTTTTTTTGAAAGTCTGCAAACTCCATTTACAATGAGGCTAAGATGTAGATATAACCCAGAAACATGTACGTGAGCTACTCAAAACAATTTCAGTTGGGAAGAAATGAAGAGAACTAACAAAATGAGATTGTTGAGAGGGCCCAGAAACAGCGGATGTCAGACAGAGTCAGCAGCAATACACTTCCTGAAGGTGAGAGCCTCACTCTGTGGTGAAAAAATTATATCACGTATTATAGCAATAAGGGGGCAGAAAATGAAGTAGACAGAACTGGCAATAGAAACAATCTTAAACTTTGTTTGGTTCAAAGAAACAGATGAGGTGGCCTTATGCAAATAATCACATTAATGTGCCATATTTGCAGGAATGGCATATTTGCATATTTGTCCCAGAGGAGAGAGTTTTCAGGCTGTGAACCTGGAGAAATGCCCTGGCCTTAGCCCTCTGTGAACTCCCGCATTATCACAAAACTGTGAATAGTCAACTCATGGTGAGTAATGTCTATACTACCTAAAGTGGTCTACAGAGTCAATGCAATCCCTATTAAAATACCAACATCATTTTTCACAGATCTAGAAAAAATAATTTTATGTTTCATATGGAACCAGAGAAGACCCCGTATAGCTAAAGCAACCTTAAGCAAAAAGAACAAATTGGGAGGAATCAATTTACCAGACTTCAAGCTATACTACAAGGCTATAGTAATTAAAACAGCTTAGTACTAGAACAAGAACAGAGACATAGATCAATGAAACAGAACAGAGAACCTAAATATAAAACCATCCTAATATTGCCATCTGATTTTTGACAAAGCAGACAAAAACATACACTGGGGAAAAGAATACTTATTCAATAAATGGTGCTGGGAAAATTGGATAGACACATGTGAAAGTCTGAAACAGGATCCGCACACCTCACCGCTCACAAAAATCAACACACAATGGATAGTAGACTTAAACCCAAGGCATGAAACCATAAGAATTCTAAAATTCAGAAAAACTCTTATAGATATTGGCCTAGGCAAAGAATTTATGAAGAAGACCCCAAAAGCAATCACAACAAGAAAAATAAATAAATGGAACCTGATCAAATTAAAAAGCTTCTGCACATCCAAGGAAATGATCATTAGAGCAAATAGACAACCTATAGAATGGGAGAAAATATTTGCATGCTATACAACTGATAAAGGGCTGATAACTAGAGTCTACAAAGAACTCAGGAAAATCAGCAAGAAAAAAAAATCAAACAGCCCCATTAAAAAATGGACAAAGGACGTGAACAGAAACCTTTCAAAAGAAGATAGACTATTGGCCAACAAAAATATGGAAAAATGTTCAACATCTCTAATCATCAGGGAAAAGCAAATCAAAACCACAATGAGATATCACTTAACTCCAGTGAGAATGGTTTTTTATCAAAAAGTCCCAAAACAACAAATGTTGGCTTGGATGCTGAGAAATAGGAATGCTCATATACTGCTGGTAGGACTGCAAAGTAGTACAATCTCTATGGAAAGCAGTATGGAAATATCTCAAAGAATTAAAAGTAGAACTACCATTTGGTCCAGCAATCCCACTACTGGATATCTACTCAAAGGAAAAAAAGATATTCTATAATAAAGACATCTGCACTAGAATGTTTATAGCAACACAATTCACAATTGCAAATGTGTGGAAGCAACTCAAGTGCCCATCAATCCCTGAGTAGATTAATAAAATGTGGTATACGTATAACATGGTGTACTACTCAGCCATAATAAATGGTGAACTAATACCTTTTGTATTACCCTGGATGGAACTGGAATTCATTCTTCTAGGTTAAGTATCACAATAATGGAAAAACAAGCACCACATGTACTCACCATTAAATTGGTACTAATTGATTAACACTTACATGCATATATGGAAGTAACATTCATTGGGGATCAGGCAGGTGGGAAGAGGGAGGAGGGGATGGGTAAATTCATATCTAATGGGTGTGGCATGCTCTGTCTGGGGATGGGCACGCTTTTAACATTCACTTGGACTGTGCAAAGGCAATTTATGTGACCAAAGTGTTTGCACTGCCGAGGCATGCTGGAGGGAAAAAAAAAAAACAGAATAGCATCAACACAAAGATATGACAAGAAAACTTGTGGCAAAGAATAACAAAACTGTTCAATAGATTAAAAACATGCACCATAAAGTGTTGCTATAAAGAAGAAAAACTGCAACCCAAAACACCATTGAGTGTTTTAAGAAAAATCTCATCTCTAGTGGAAAAAGGATAATCAATAAACACAAATAGTAAGATAGTAACAATTTATAATTATTTGATAAAGATTTTAAAGCTGTTAAAAAGTTGCTTCAATAAGCAATTATGCACACACCTAAAACAATTTTTTAAAAATAGAAAGTCCAACAGAGAAATATAAGATGTAAAGAAGAACCAAATGGAAATTTTGAACTGAAAAGTACAATAACTGACATAAAAAATTCAGTGGATAGAGTCAACGGAAGAATGGAGGAGTCACAGGAAAGAATCAGTGAATTTTTGAACTTGAAGGTAAAACAATAAAAAATGGCCAATCTGAAAATAGACTGAAGATAAAATGAATAGAGCCTAAAGGATGTGTTGGACCACAATAAAAGACCTAACTGTGTGTCCTCAGAGTCCCTGAAGAACAGAAAGAGAGCGAGGTTGGAAAAAGCATCCAAAGAAATAATGATCCAACTTCCCAATTTCACAAAAGACATGGAACATACAGATTCAAGAAGCTTAGTAAACCTCAAAAGGATAAACCTAAAGAAATACACACAAAAAATATCATAGCCAGACTTCTAGAAATTGAAAACAAAGAAAAGGTTGAAAACAACAAGAAGGAAATCTCTTACCTGTAGCGGAAAAACAATTCGAATGACAGCTGATTAATCATAAGAAATAATGGGGAACAGAAAGTGTTTTTCTGCATCCATCGATATGATTATATAATTTTTCTTCTTTAATCTGTTGATGGGTGGGTTACAATGGTTTTATTTTTAATGTTGAATTTTGACAGTCCTTTCCAAATTCTAGATGTTAGTACTTCGTTGGATGTGTGGTTTACAGATATTTTTTCTCATTCTGTAGCTTTTCTTTTTATCTCCTTAGCATGGTCTCTTGAAAACCAAAAGGTTTTAATCTTGATGAATTTCAATTTATCTACTTTGATTTACCTATAGTCTTTTTTTTTTTTTTTTTGAGACGAAGTTTCACTCTTTTGCCCGGGCTAGAGTGAGTGCTGTGGCGTCAGCCTAGCTCACAGCAACCTCAAACTCCTGGACTCAAGCAATCCTTCTGCCTCAGCTTCCTGAGTAGCTGGGACTACAGGCATATGCCACCATGCCTGGCTAATTTTTTTCTATATATTTTTAGTTGTCTGATTAATTTTTTTGTATTTTTAGTAGAGACAGGGCCTCGCTCTTGCTCAGGCTGGTTTCGAACTCCTGAGCTCAAACAATCCGCCCGCCTTGGCCTCCCAGAATGCTAGGATTACAGGCGTGAGCCACCACGCCCGGCCTCTGTAGTCTTTTTAAGTATAATTCTCTGTATAGCTCTTTTAGTGGTTGCTCTCATTGTTATATTTTATGTACATAAATTATTACAGTCTACTGGTATTGCCATTTTTCTAGTTCAAGTGAAGTGTAGAAACCTTACTTCCAAAGTTCTATTATCCTCCTCAATTTATAAGTGTCTTAAACCCTACTATTTCTACATTTAGAACCTCATTGAACAGTGGAGTAATTTTTGTTTCGACCAACAAACGTAATTTAGCCATTCAAGAGAAGGAGAAAATGTATCGTCTTTATCATATTTTCTCCATTTGTTGTTATTAAAAAGGTCAGTTTGCCAGATACATGAAGGAAGACCAGGAAGGTAAAAGAAGTAAAGCACAAGAAATGTTTAAGCTGGCCACACTATTCTGTATGATAGTGTAGTGGTGGATATATGACACATTGTATTTTTGAAAACCCATGGAACTTTACAGCACAAACAATGAACCTTAATTTATGCAAATTAAAAAAAATTTAGCAGGTCAAGAGATTCCAGGAAAAAAACGAAGAATGTGACAAAACGATCTGAGTGCATCACAAATGTATAAAATCACCTCTCTGAAGGGGGTGGGGGCGAAATGTGCTGATCTGGGTCACTTTAGAACTGAGTGGGCCCTGTAAGACAAGATGCAAGACAAATGACACATAAACACTGTACTGTAGCTGATAAAGTTCTTTCTTGCAAGGGTACTGGTTGACACGATGCTGATATCTCATAAACGTTTACTGGAATTAACAATTAAGTAAATGGATGGCAAATGGGAGTCAGGTTTCTCACTGTTGGAGTAGAAGTTCAGAGGTAAGAAAGGGGGAGAGGCACTAATAATACATGTGGTAATGAATTAGAATTGGAGACATTAATATGAATTCATAATTCATATTTAGTCTAATATAGGTACAGATAATTACTTGTAGAAATATTTATAGATATGAGTTCATATATGTGTTAGTATACATATACACCTTAAATATATTCTCTCTCAATACAGGAGCCAACTGAAAGAGCTCCCAATGGGCAAAGCAACAAAATAAATAAAGTCACATTGGATTATAACTCAAAGTATAAAATAAATATCCATAAGTTCGTATAATTATAAATAAATATTTGAATAAATAAATAAGCACATAAATAGAGGAGAAAAGAAAAATCTCCCATGCAGAATAATTCTCAATAATTTATGAAAATATTCCACCCTCGGGGTGGTGGAATGTAACTCCCCACTTTTTATATCTGGTCTGTGCATAGTGATTTCCTTTCCCAAGAGTATGGGAGGAAAAGGAGTAACATCACAGTGGACTAACCTGACAGTCACTACCTCAGCTAGGTGATAGAGGTCAACATCAGCATGTTCATCATACGTACCCTTGACATAATGTGGTAAAAATGACACTTTGCATCTGTGGGCTTTTCCCCCCAATACCCCATAATCCAAGTCTAATCATGAGAAAAACATCAGACAAATCTCAGGTGCAGCATTTTCTATAAAATACCTAACCAATACTCCTTAAAACTGTCATGGTCATGAAAAACGAAGAAAATCTGAGAAACTATCACCATCCAAAGAAGCCTAAGGAGACATGAGGACTAAATTTAATATGGTGTCCTGGATCAGATCCCGGAACAAAAAAAGAGCATTAGGTACGGGCTGAGGAAATCTTAATGAAGTGGGAACTTAGGTTAATAACTATCAATATTGGTTTAGTAATTGTGACAAATGTACTAAAATAATGAAAGATATTGAAAATAGGGAAAATCGGGTATGCAATATATGGGAACTCTCTGCAATATTTTTATAATTTTCCATAAATTGGAAACTGTTCTAAAGTAAAAAGTTTATTTAGAAAATTATAGTAAGGAAAAAAAAACAAACAATATACTTTATGTATTTATTTTTAATTATTATTATTTTTAGAGACAAGGTCTTACTCTGTTGCCCAGGCTGGAACTCCTGGGCTCAAGCAATCCTCCCACCTTAGACTCCTTAGTAGCTAGGACTACAGGTGCCCACCATGTCCAGCTAATTTAAAAAAATTTTTGTAGAGATGGCGGTCTCACTATATTGCCCAGGCTGGTCTTGAACTCTTGGACTCAAGAAGTCCTCCCACCTTGGCCCTAAAGTACTGGGCTTACAGGCGTAAGCCACCATGTCCAGCCCAAACAATATAATTTTAAAAAGCAAAAATCATGTATAGACATTATACTTGAAGAGAATTTATTAAATGCTAATGGCCGATAAGCACATAAAAAGATGTTCAACCTCATTATCTACCAAGGAAAGTTAACACAAAACCAAAATGAGATAACACTACACACTTGCAAGAATGGCTAATATTAAAAATGCTGACAACACTCAATGCTGGTGTGGATGCAGAGAAATCAGGTCATGTATACAGTGCTAATGGGAAAGTAAGATGGTACAGCCATTTTGGGAAGCAGTTTGGCAGCTTCTAATGAAACTAGACATGTAACTACTGCAAGACCCAGCAATTGCACTCCTGGATATTTATACCAAAGAAATGAAATTTTATCTTTGCACAAAACCATACACGAATATTTTAGTAGCTTCATTTGTAATAGCCAAAAACTGGAAATAACTCATATGTCCTTCAACAGGTGAATGGTTAAAAAAAAACTGTGATATAGCCATGTCATAGAATTCTACTCAGAATACTACTCAGCAATAAAAAGGAACAAGGTATGGATACATGCAATAACTTCAATGAATCTCCAGAGAATAATGCTGCCAATAAAAAAAACACTCAATCTTAATAGGTTACAGATATAAGATTTCATTTATATAATATTCTATATATGAAAAAATTGTAGAGAATAATAACAGATTAGTGTTGCCAGGATTAAGGTCAGTGAGGGATGGGGGAGTAGAGATTGAGAACCAAGTGGTTATACCTACAAAAGGGCAACATGGGGGATCTTCGTGGTGATGGAAATGTTCCCTATCTTAACTGGATCAATGTTGACATCCTGGTGACATTGTATAACAACATTATAGTTTTGCAAGATGTTCATAGAAGAAACCTAGGATCCCTCTTTATTATTTACAACTGCATGGGAATCTATGATTATCTCAAAATAAAAAGTTTAATTTCATATAAAAACAAATTACAGGAGAAATGAGCATAAAATTAGAAGGAATACAAGGGAGAAGAGCCACTGTGGAAAACTAGTAAGAGACATGAGGATAGAGAGAGAAAACAAACTAAATTAAGAGAAAATAAAGCTTAGATTTAAAAAACAAAAATAACAGTTGTAGAATATAGAAAAAGGAGATACAACATTTGTCCTATTACAGGCCCCCAAAAGAAGACCAGAGCAACGGGAAATTAAAGTATTTAAAGATTTAATGCAAGAAAAATGTCTTGGATAAAGTAAGACTTCAATCTTCTTATAAATAGGAAATACCATATACCAGAAACAGCCAACACCGAGATAAATCTTAGTGAAATGTTTGGATTTTTAAAGATATAACTTTTATAAAGGAACCATTGGGGGGGTAAGAGAAAAAAGTCAAGCCACTTGTCAAAGGGGGACGAAATAAAGTCGGCCTCAAATTTCCTCACATTGACATTTTTCGCATTGGAGGAAGGTTGAATAACATCTACAAAATACTTAAGGAAGTGAAGTGTGATCCAAAGGTTTCGCATCCAGCCAAACCGCCCTTCAAGGATCCAGATATTAAAACACACACATCCACACACGGTTTTGAACAACCAAGAACGCGGATATTATTTTTCCCAGGAGTCCTTATTGATGAAACTACCAGAGGACAAATATCCTCTAACAGAGATAACTGGGGAAACTATGACAAAAAGACAACTAGTAGGCAATAGAAAGGTTTAACTGTAGAAATAAAACGGAAACAAATGCAGGAATTATGTGCAAAGAACAAAACATAAACAGTGCATGCTCTGCAATCTAAGAATGATAGAAATAATGAGTATTAGGAGGAAAAGGAAGAATGAGAATAGCAACAGATAAAATCTTAAGAAAATTTAAAACTCTTACACTTTAAAAAAAAAAATTCTATAGCCAAACTAAATAGGAAAAAAGGCTGGAAATCTGCAGCTCACACTATATTGAAGGGCCCATATAAAATAACAAGAATATATCAATAAATATGTGGGAAAAGATCATAAACAGACAATTCTTGCTCTCCCTCTCTCCCTCTCTGTTTCATACACACACACACACACACACACACACACACACACGCACACACGCACACACAATGAAATAGCACAATCTTAAAATATCATCTTTAAAATAAACAATAAATTGCACATGCTAATGAAAGTGACATGACAAATTAAAATGAATATTTTAGAGAGAAATTTATGAAATATCAAAACAAACGTATTAAAACCTTAAAATACTCATACAAAAAATGTTCATTCACATAGTCCCAGTAACTCTTCTTCTGAACATCTATAGGAAGATAATAATTCCAAATTTTGGAAAAGGACATATAATTAATTTAATGCTAACCATTAAATGTCATTCATTTTATTAAGTGTTTTACATGAACTAAATATTTTAATCCTCATACGTCTATAATGTAAATATGATAAAAAGATACATAATATAGAAAATAATATATATAGGTGACAAAGCAGGAATATAGCAAACATATACAGATATATTCTATGATTTCCGCTATATGAAATACACATAATAAATGATCATGTAGTATAAACTCTGCAATCCGTTTACCAAAAGCTTTGCAGAGATTTTTTTTAATAAAACCTCAGAAATGTCTTTTATAAGATAGTTAGATAAATAAGTAGAGAGAGAGGGAAGTGTGGGAAAAGAGAAATATGCATGCAGGTTAACTAAATACTTGTAACTTGGCAAAACACACAGGTTTAATTATAGGTCTAATTATTGTTCTAAAGCAGAGGTAGCAAACTGGTATGGTGACAGTTTCACCATATGGGCCACTAGGCAATTTTTTCCCCTTGGAAGATTCTTTAACAACTTCCTTTTCTTTTTTAAAAAAAATTGTACAAATTTATAGGGTACATGTGAAATTTTGTACATATAGCATGTAGTAATTAAGTCAGGCTATTTAGGACATCCATCACCCAAGTATAACACATTTTTATTAAGTATACTCACTCTACTCTGCTATTGAACATCGAATTGATTCCTCCTATCTTGTATGTTTTGTACCCTTTAACCCACTTATCTTCACCCACCTCCTTGCCCCCGCTCACTCTTCCCAGTTTCTGCTATGTATCTTTCCTCTCTCTACCTACATGTGATCAAATATTTTAGCCTCACATCTGAGTGATAATGTGTGATATTTGTCTCTCTGCACCTTGCTTATTTCACTTAAGATAATGACCTCCAGTGTCATCCACGTTGCTGCAAATGACATGGTTTCATTCTTTTTCGTGGCCAAATAGTATTCCATTTTACATACATACCACATTTTCTTTCTCCATTTGTCCACTGGTGTACATTTAGGTTGATTCCATATCTTTGCTATTGTGAATAGTGTGGCAATAAATAAGCCAATTCGGGTATCATTTTGATATATTGATTTCTTTTCCTTTGGGTAGATATTCAGTAGTGGGATTGCTGGATCAAATGTCAATCTATTTTAGTTTTTTTTTTTGAGACATCTCCATACTGTTTTCCATTGTGGCTGTACTAGTGTGCATTCCCACCAAAATTGTGTGACTGCCCTTTTCTCTGCATCCTCACCAACATCTATTATTTTTTGTTCTTTTATTAATAGCCATTCTGACTGGGGTAAGATTACATCTCACTGTGGTTTTGATTTGCATTTCTCTCATAATTAGTCATGTTGAGCATTTTTTCTTATACCTGTTGGCCATTTGTATGTCTTCTCTTGAGAAATGTTTATTCGTGTCCTTTGCCCACTTTTTAACGAGATTTTTTTTCTTGTCGAGTTGTTTGAGTTTCTTGTGTATTCTGGATATTAGTCCTTTGTTGGATGAATAGCTTGCAATAATTTTTTTCCCATTCAACAAGTTGTATCTTCACTCTGTTAATTATTTCTTTTGCTCTGCAGAAGCTTTTGAGTTTAATATAGCCCCATTTGTCTATTTATGTTTTCTGTTTCCTATGCTTTTGAGGTCGTTAGCCATAAAATCTTTGCCTAAACTAGCATCTAAAGTGCTCCCCCTATGTTTTCTTCTAGTAATTTTATAGTTTCAGATCTTAGGTTTAAGTCTTTAATCCATCTTAAGTTGATTCCTGTATATGGTGAGAGATAAGGCTCCAGTTTCATTCTCCTTCATGTGACTATCCAATTTTCCCAACACCATTTACTGAAGAGGGTTTCCTTTCCCCAGTATATGTTCTTGGTGGCTTTGTCAAAGATCAGTTGGCTGTAAATATGTGGTTTTATTTCTGGCTCTCTATTCTGTTCCATTGGTCTGTCTATTTCTATACTAATACCATGCTATTTTGGGTACTTAGCCTTGCAATATATCTTGAAGTCAGGTAATGTGATGCTTTTGGCTTGGATCTTTTTGTTCAGAACTGCTTCTTGGGCTATTTAGGCCTCTTTTTTTTTTTTTTTGGTTTTACAGGATGTTTATCCCAATTCTGTGAAGAATGATGCTGGTATGTTGATAGGGATTGCATTGAATCTGTAGATTGCTTTGGGCAATATATATATAGATAATATATATATTTAAGAGACAGGGTCTTTCTCTGTCCCCCAGGCTGGAGTGTAATGGCTTGACCATAGCTCACTGTGGCCTCAAACCCTGGGCTTAAGGGATCCTCCCACCTCAGCCTCCTTAGTAGCTGGGAAACACAGGTATGTGTCAACATGCCTGCTTAATCTTTTTCATTTTTCTTTTTTTAGAGACAGGGTCTTGATATGTTCCCCAGGCTGATCTCAAACTCCTGGCCTCAAGCACTCCTCCTTCCTCAGCCTCCCAAATTGCTGGATTATAGATGTGAATCATTATACGTGGCTTAATATGGTTATTTTAACAATAATGATTCTTCTGGTGCATGAGCACGGAATGTTTTTGCATTTTTTGTGTCATCTTCAATTTCTTTCATCAATATTTTATAGTTTTCCTTACAGAGATCTTTCACCTCCTTGGTTAAATTTATTCCTAGGAATAAATTTTTATAGCTATTATAGATTGAATTGCCCTCTTAAATTTTTTTTCAGTTAATTAATATTAGGGTGTAGAAATGCTACTGATTTTTGTATGTTGATTTTTATATCCTGAAACTTTACTGAATTCATTTGTCAACTTAAGAGGGTTTTGGTGAAGTCTTTGGGTTTTTTGAAGTATAAGGTCATATCATCAGCAAAAGGAGACAGTTTGGCCTCCTCTTTTCCAATCTGGATACCTTTTATTTCTTTTCCTTGCCTGATTGCTCTGGCTGGACTTCCAGTACTACGTTCAATAGGGATGGTGAAAGTGGACATCCTTGTCCTGTTCCAGTTCTCAGAGGAAAGGCTTTCAACTTTCCCCCATTCAGTATGACATCAGCTGCACGTATGTCATATATAGCCTTTATTATTTTGAGGTTTGTTCCTTCTATTCAACTAGGCAATTTCTTTTGGCATTCTGCAATTACCATATGATTTCCTTTTTCCATTTTCTACTCCTCTTTTCCTTTCAAACTATTATTTTGTTCTTTCAATCCCCTTTGTCTCCATTATGGCCCATACTTTAGTCCATGCTTCTTATAGACCATAGCATCAGAATTACCTGGAGTGTAATGTCTACTATGGAGATACTTGGGCTCTGCTCCTGACCCTGTTCTATCAATATCATTGGTGATGGGCTGGGGAAACTGCATCTAATAGGTTTCCTGGGTGACAATTGCTCACTCAATATTCTGAGAACCATTATTGAATCCCACACATAACACTTGCTACTGAAACAGCCATAGAAAGAAAGAGATCACGGACAGATAAAATAGATCTTTCCTGTGTCTACCAAATTCCATGGATCAAGGTAAGTCTTCTGGGTTAGAGTCAGAGTTCTTTCTATATAATATGTGGATAAAAAGCAATTCAAAGACTTAGAGGAATCACACAAACACACACACACACACACACACACACACGCACACTCACTCACACACTCTTACCAAGTCCGGAGATTTTTAAATAGTACTACGTAGGTGATCTTTTTTCCCCTTTCCCTATTTTTCACTTCAACCAGACTAGCTCTCTGTCTTTATCTGTTTCACACTTAGTATTGCATGAAATATTTCATTTAATAAAATGTTTTTCTCAAGGGAAAAGGTTTGAAAAACTATTTGTGTAGTTCTACAATGAACCTCTTAAACTGATTTGCTATACCCACGGTACACAGAAAAATAAAGTCAAAGAAAGACATGTTAAGGGCTCAACCAGGGAAGGGAAAGCAAATTGTTCGCCACTTCTAGTTTTCTCTAAGATTGATCCCTGTTGAGAAAATCAAACATCTTGGACTTTATCTGTTAGATCAATTAATTTCTAATGTTTGATCTTGGACTTGATCTGTTAGGTCAACTGATTTCTAACTTTTCTACTGTTTGATACAAAAGAAAATCTAAACCTCTACTTATCCTCCAAGAGTCAATCCAAATGTGTTTTTCCCCCAAGACTCTGACTTCTTCAATTATATTTAAAAAATCCTTCCCTTTTTGCTACTGCACTTAACAGGCATTTGACACAGAATTGTAGATGATGGTTCGCATATCTATATCCTCTGTAGACAATGGCCAAGGTGTGAACGTTCATCTTGGGAAACCCAGGCATAATAGGTACATTAAAACGATTGCATGAATCTATTCATAGAGTAAAAGACTCAGTTTTCTGCTCTAGGTAGTTCTATAGTATCTTCAGAGCATCTTAGTAAAGTGTTACCCAATTAACATTTGTCTTCTATTTTTGAATTTATTTTCTTGCTCTTTGATCTTCATTTGTGGTGAAAATGTTAAAAGAATGATGTTGCCTGCTGCTGAGTTCATGTTGAAAAAGGCACTATATTGAGGTGCAGTTTGAAACATGACAGCATATGTAAATGTGTTGGTGACGCTAAAAATACACGGATAAATGATGCATGACATCCACAGAGTATGCACAACTTTGTATTTATATAGTACCTACATGTAGACATTAGGATTCTATTTATGCATTTGCCAAGAAAGGGAAAAGTGTCTACATATGTCTCGTAAATATGGATCCGGGCTCATGCCCAATGCAGATGCTGCAGAGAGATGCGAGTGGGGAAGGGGCTTGCTGCTCTGGGAGCAGACTGTCTGTCAGATCATTTCCCCAGAATAGGTTTCTGTAAACATGAACAAAGATGATGGCCCGTAGACAACAGAAATTTATCCAAAGAGGGTAAAAATGCCTTTCCATAGTGTTCGATAGTATATATAATTTCTTATAATTCTTTGAAAATTGGTAATCTAGAAATGTCATGTGTGGTTGCTTTTAGTTAGCCAATGTATTAAAAAAATAAACCCAAGCACCCCCATTTCACAAGTACCTAAAGAGATCAGAGTTCTGCTTATGCCTTGTCTATAACTAGGATAGCGATTCATAGGAGACTACAGGGGTTTTCAAAGAGAGAATGATGTTATCGCTGATGCAATAGGTGTTTAAGGGCTTTGCCCTTAAGTCAGAAAAGCCAGGATTAGTGTTCCAGTTTTAGCACTTTGTGTCTCTGTAACCTTGGGCCTCCAAGCCTGAGTTTTCTTATCTGTAACATAGGGATGGTTAAGTACCTAACTCATAGTGGAGTTTTAAAAAATCAAATGGTAAAATGCTGGTAAAATGATCAGCACAGTGACGGGATATCTTAAAATGCACAACATGATAGCTATTCATTATATTTATGCTCTACTAATGTTTCTCCTTGGAATAAAATAGGGCTTACTTCTTCATTTAGAATTACATTAGACTAGATAATATTTTAATATTCTCACTCTGAAATATGAATGTATAATTACAAAAGAGATTAGCACATACAAACTTTCCCCTAAATATGGATTTTTTTCCCATTTATATTACGATGTTTTATCATACCTTCCTCTGAGAAGTGTTAGATTGTTATATCTCATGAAAAATTTCAGTGATTAAGTGTTCATCTTATGACCCTCAAAAGGTTAAATCAAATTCCATGTCTGCCATCCTACCTTTCCTTCAGATTTTCCTTTCAAATCTGTGTAAGAAACGTGCTAGCTGTGTGTTCACTGCTGGGGGAGTGCTGGAATACAGCGCATTTAGTCTGGTAAAGAGAAGAAATTTCTATAATCTTCTTACTTCCCTCTGGTGCCTCAGTTTAAAATATGTAAGTGTCATTTTTACAATAGGAAAAATGACTTACTTATATAGTTATCAGCTTTTACTGCAAAAGAGTTAATGTCCATAATCACTTAATTAGCGTTGTTTCCAAGAAGTTACTGTCCTTATTGTGTACTTAAGTTGTAATGTTCAGAGATGCAGAATCCATGTGTTGCATTTGGAAAACTTGGCTTTTTATAAGCTTAACTTCACAGTCTAATCCATATGAGGGATAAGAATGAAACAAAATGGTGTGGGGAGATCTTTTGCTCTTCTCCTTCCTATTAAATCTTTAACTTTTCTTCATCCTCCCTGCCCTCTCCATTCCAATCCCCTTGTTCGTTTCTTATACCGACAATGACATAAAAGGAAGATGGTGAATTAAATAAAGGTTCAGATATTGAACAGCAAATGCACCGATGGAAGTCTGTTCCATTTACTAACTCGAATTCCTCAGATGAAGGATTTGATCTTTATAGTAAAAATACTCTGCAGCTATACTGTTCAAGTGTGAGTCTCACAGCATCATTCACCACCAACTCAGCGCTTGACAGCTGATCTCTATTCTTCTAACTCCAGAGAGCCTTACAAGTATAGAGATAAGTATCTGCTAACCTAGTACATTATGAGGTCTGATATGCTGCAATCATTATTCTCTCTAAAATAATTTCTCTAAATAATATATGAAATATAATCTTATTAAGTAGAGAAAAGCAATATTTCTATATCAGAATTGGCAATAAAGGAGAAACCTAAATATTTTAAACAAGTAAATGAATATTCTTAAACATAATGGTTTAGCTTACAGAACAGAGAAAAGGCTCACTATGGTTTTAAATAATAGTAATACAATTTTAATAAGGTTGCATTTTTTTATTAGGTACATTTAAAGACTCTTTCTGATCTCTCATATTATACTCGGCAGTTAAACAGCTTTTTCTGCGGAGCTTTTGTAACCACCTCATTTAACATTAGGTATATCTTTTAGTTTAATTAAAGCATTCCTCTCTTTCAGTAATAGTCAATTGTTTTCAGTTCACCCATTATGTATAATTGTTTTCTTTGATCCATTCAAACCCCGGCTATTTTTTATGGCTAATTAAATCAACACTTGACCACTGCATTTAATGCTTAACTCAGTTTTATTTCCAATCTTGCATACCTGGCTTCTACACATACTACATCTTGAAAAGATTGCTCTCATTATTAAGTTACGTACCACCTACCACTTGTCCCTGTAGTAGAGGCGAAGTGTATATTTCAGGAATTCCAGCAGAGGGCAGTCAAGCAAGAATAATCATTTTTATAAGAGGAGAAATTGATGATGATGTTTTCTGATATTTTTTCAAATCAAATTAACATCAGAGTATGTGTGTGAGTGTACATGTGTGTTGGGGGCTGGGAGTGGGTGGAACAAATCTATCCTTGGTGAGCCAACTCATTTCTCACTTAACCTCTCTCTCAGCTGAATAAGAGCCACTGTGTGCACAAGATAAGAGACAAGATATTTTCAAAACACTCCTAGTATTAAAACCAAAGCCATAAATTCTGTTTCGACAACTGACATTTTCATCACTCTCTACTTTGGCTTCCTTTACTTTTTATGGATTTTAAGAACAAGTTCACATCATAGAAGAAAGTAATCAAACTTTTGAAGAATAATACTTCTTGCCAAGAAATTATTAAAATAAACACATTTTAATTAAAAGTGATAATATAAACAAAAGTAAGTTGGCTTCCATTTTCAAAAAGAAAAAAATAGAAGATATATTCTCTATCCTTGCTTAAGAGATGAGAGGTGGAGTTTCTCATCCACTGGAAGCCCAGTGATAAATGATTCACAACATCTACCTGCCATCTCTGGCCAGTTGGTTCTCAGTTATTTGCCATTTGTTCCTTTTCAAAGGTGCTTTCCTCTACCAACAACTAGAAGCATTGTACTAGATATCCCTGGCCAAGGTTATGGATGTTCAGTCTAACTCTTATACCCAATGGTGTACCAGTAAATGTTTAACAGCCAGCTTTCCAGGAGGAAAAAGCTCAATTTACAGCTTTTGTCAATTTCCATAGTGTAAATACTCACACTATGGTCAATTTCAAATTACCAACATGAAGTCCCTGAACAGAGTTGGGAAAAGATGCACAGTAGCACACTATTAGGTCATGTTTCCAACCTACAGATATTGTAGACGTTAAATAACCTCAAAAGCAAATGTAATGGTAAAAATGAAGTATAATAATTAGAAAGCGATGACTTTTGAGTATTTATTACTTTTGTTTTTAACATTATTTAATTATAAGTTGATATACTTTAATTTTTGATAATGGCTACATTTAACAATTAGCTCAGAAAATTGCTGAAAATTGAACAGTCATCTCTTGGGAGCTTTATGAACTGACTCCAGTGTGACACAAATACACCATACCTTCTGGTACATAGACTTAAGAGAAGGAATACAACAAAATATTTTAAGAGTCATGAGTGAGAATTGGTATCCTTTTTGTTTAGAGCCCTTCATCAGCTCTTACACTCAGTTTTCTAGGCATGGAAAATCATATCCATTAATGGATCACATTCTAACTTTTAAAATTAATTTTTTCCCCATTAGACACATTTTTTTCAGATTTAATTATTTATGTGCTACCTCAGTGCTTTTTTTTGCCCTATCCATGAATATGTTATTATTTAACTTTTTAAATACCAACTCATTTTAAGATTTAAATAATTTTATTTAAAAAGAAAACATCACGTTCATAAAAGGAGAATCATTATCATTTTTATAAATAGGCATTGACCTTACATATAAATGATGAAAGCAACGTATTAGTAAATTCTAGCCAGACACTACTGCTTATCAAAAGCTTTATATCTGAGTCCTGATCTCTTTCTGTCAAAATGATGCTGTAGCGAGTTTTAATAAAGTGTTAAAAACATATTGGTACCCTTTGAGACTTTTTCATGGACATAATCAGAGATATTAACATCAAATTAAAAAGGGACTCTCTTACTTTGTAATTCAATTTATTTATGTTCATGTTCATGTCCTTGTATATAAAATCCTTTAGAATGCACCCTAAAATCATTTTGCCCTCCACTATGGGTACATATTCTTATTTCTTAATAGCATAACCATCCTACCAGTTATGTAGTTAAAGCCCACAGAATATAATTTTCCTTTTCCAGATTACGAACTATATTAATTTACTTAAAAGTAGGTGTCTCGGCTAGGTGTGGTGGTTCACACCTGTAATCCTAGCACTTTGGGAGGATGAGGCAGGAGGATCACTTGAGGACAGGAGTTTGAAACCAGTCAGAGCACTATAGCAAGACCCTATCTCTACAAAAAATGAAAAATTAGCCTACAGCTACTCAGAAGGCTGGGAAAGGAGGATCGCTTGAGCCCAGGCACTGAGCTACGATGATGCCACCGTACACTAGCCTGGGCAACAGAGAGAGACCCAGTCCTCCCCAGCCCCCCAAAAAAGTAGGTGTCTTACTGTATGCATTTGGCCAAATTAATCTCTGAATTCTAAATTTCCCTCTCAGTTATTATGAAGATTAAAAGCACTTGTCACAATAATTGCTTGGATGAAGTAAGTACTCAAGAAATGCTAGCTGTCATTGCTATTCTGGGTGGAGTTGGGATTATCAGTAAATTTATCTACGAGTCACAACTCTTAGTGGATTTTGAGAATGTCATTAAACAACTATTGGGACTTGTAACCAGCACTCAGGGTTATCAAGAAAAATTTTAAATATGTTTAATTGTATGTCTATTTAGGTAGATTAATATATAGCACATTTTGGAAATCTTTTTATTGCCATGCTTAAATTTATTAAAGTTGGTTAAATATATACAATTTGATGATTTTTCTTTGTAGGCATGGAAAAAAAGATGGAAAAATATAAACCACAATCTTAGTGGTTATTATTACTGAATTTAGGGATATAGATGATTTTTATGTTCTTTTGAGTGATAATTTCTGTATTTTCTGAAAAACAAAACTGAATGCTATTTTGTAATCCATAAAAAGCCAATTGTTTTGTTTAAAAAATTATAATTAAAGGAACAACTTCACTTCTTCAGAAACTTTGATTAAAAATAATCTCTGCTTCCATGAATGTCATTGATTGAGTCATTACTATTAGATCTGCAATCGAGTGTTAGTAATCTAGATTAATATAACCATAGGGAACAAATCATTTCAGCACTATTCCTATCTATGAACATTGATTTAAAGATCTTTTTAATGATTATGGCAAATTTATGTCTTTTTGTCATTCCTGATTTGCTAGATACTTTTCTGGTCAAATAAAGCTCTTTAGATAAGTGAGGTTTCAAACGGTATTTTTCTCTGGCTTCAGTAATGTCCATGAAAGCCCAAATTATATAATGGAAGTAAATGGAAAACATAATAATACTATAAATCTTATATATGATCAATATAATATATAATACATACATAATTTGAATATTCATGTTTCTTCTCTATGATTCTTCACTATATCCACCCACCCATCCATCCATCCATCCATGAACCTATCCATGTATCCATTCATTCATCTTATTTATCTATTCCTCCATTTCACAGACCTATCAAGGAAGCTTCTGAAAGCTCTATTTCTCCCTAAAATAATGCATATTTAAAAAAAAACTTAGACGTCAAGTGATTTACAAACCGTCTATGCACTGAAGAATCCCTGCTCTGTATCCTGTAGTTTTCTGATTTTTTATAGATTATCTCATGTTGAGATATTTTAAGCATTTATGAAATACTGATTTTACTGTTTCATATGAAAGATTTTAAGATATTCTACTACCGGTTTGCTGAAATTTCACAACAATGTGCCTGGGTGTGTTGTTTATTTACTCCACTTCCCCTATTCCTTATGTTGAGCATTCAGTGGATACTTTTAACCTGTAGAGTATGTCTATCACTTCTGGAAAATTATGCTTGTGTTGTTTAATCATTTCTTGCCCTCTATTTTTCTCTCTTTTCTATTTTAAAGATACCTTTAGACAAATCCTAAAATTTTTTTTCTCTCCTTGTTCTATTTCCTTCCTTTTTTTGTTCTACTTTTGGAAAATATCCACGACTTTATCTTCCAATATTAAAACTGATTTCTTTGCAACCATTTTTCTTAGTTCCCAAGAGCTCTATTTTGATCTCTGGCTATTTATTTTTTAAAAATAGCACCCTGTTTTTGTTTTATGGAAGTAATGTCATGTATGTCTCTGAGTATTTTAATTAGTTTTTAAGATTTTTTTTCTCTTGTTCCTACTTTATCTGTGTGTGCTCCAGTTGGCTCTTTCCATGTATTCATTTCAATATCTTCTTTCCTTGTTGGAGACATTTCCCAACAGCTAGTGATCCTCAGTCCATTTGGAGGTAGGAACGAGAGATGAGAAAACTGATTGGAAACTCAGTAGAGTTTGCTGCCTGGTTGGCGTGAAATGCTGCATTCCTAATCCCATCTCCAATGCTGGTATGTAGACATCTCTTCTCTGTAGCTGTTCAGGTCATCCAGCAGAGAGACCTGAGGTCTCCTATTGGAAGGATAGGCATTTGGTTGCTGGTGTTCTTTGCATTGCCAGGGGTGGGTGGCTTATTTCCAACTATAGAATTCCAATTTATCCCTTGTTTTTAGTCTCTGTCTTTTGTATACTTTTGCTGAGTCCTCTACTGGAACTCAGCTTTTTGTTTTATCTAAGACCTTAAAGTCCTGGTAAATCTTTGTGTCAGTTCCAGGTCCTACAAGAAGCAGAAGCTACAATGTGATTAAAAGTCCAAGGAACCAGCCTGAGCAAGTGCGACACCCCATCTCTACAAAAAAAAAAATTAGCCATACATGGTAGGAGGCTGGCTGAGGTAGGAGGATTCTTGAGCCCAGGAGTTTGAGGTTGCAGTGAGCTATGATGACGCCACTGCACTCTAGCCCAGGCTGCAGAGCAAGACTCTGTCTTAAAACAAACAAAAAAAAAAACCCCAAAATTCAAGGATTTTATTAAGGAAAACACCCATGTGAGAGAAAATGGAGAGGTACCTAGGTAAGGCTGGGAAGGCAATGAGACCACAATGCATGGCTGACCCCCAGTGAAGGACAGAGGGAAGTAAGGTTGAGTGGAAGCATACCAGAATGTGTGAAATCTAAAGAAGTTTTGACACTGCTCTTGGGAAGTCCTGAAGCCAAATTCAGGAATCTGGGCCATGCTGCCATGCTCAGGCACTATCTAGCCAGAAGCAGTACGTGGGAACATAGCCTCACATAACACAGCAACTGAATTTCCCGGCCCAGCAGCTGGGGCTCCAGGTCAGTTGTACTCCATGCAACTGGAGGTCTGAAGGGTGCATTCTCAGGGCCACCACCATTTTTGTCATGATTCTCCATATTCCTGGTTTTACTTAATGAAGTGTTGATTCTGCTATTTATTACTTCTGCTTATGATGTTAATTCTATGATCACGTTTCATTGTCTTAACTATTTCCAGTCTTTCTGACTTTTTCATCCAGTGTTCAATTTTGTCTTCATTTGATTTCATCTTTAATCTTTTTTTCAAAATGTTTATTTTTTTCCTGAATTTTGAGTATAGAACCAGTGCTTTCTAAATTTTACTTCTGTTAATTTTTTAACTAAACATTTTGTTTTGAGAGAATTGTAGATTCACTTGCAGGCCTAAGACATATTGCAGAGAGGTGTACCCTTAACCCAGGTTCTTCCAGTGGTAACACTTTACAAAACTGCAGTGCAATATCACAACTAGGATATTTATATGGATACAATCAAGCTATAGAACATTTCTATCACCACAAGGAGTGGTGATAACTTAACTTAATATAACTTAACATACATCTCTCGAGATTCATTAAGATGGCTCCTTTTTATTGTTGAGTTGTATTCCATGGAATGGATGTACCACAGTTTGTTTAACCATTTGCCCATTGAAAGATATCTGGTTTATATTCAGTTTTTGGATATTATGAATGAAGCTGCTATAAATATTTATGCACAGGTTTTTGTGTGAACATAAGTTTTATTTCTCTGGGATAAATGCCCAAGAATATAATTCCAGAGTTGTATGATAGTTACATATTTTGTTTTTAAAGAAACTACCAAACTGTTTTTCAAAGTGGCTATACTATTTTATAGTCTCACCAGCAACATACGGCTGATCTGGTTTATAGAACTTCTATATCATTTAATGTTGTCACTATTTTTATTTTAGCCGTTCAATAGATGTGTAGCGTGGTACAATCCGATTGTGGCTTTAATTCACATTCCACTAGTTAATGACTAATGAACCCCTCTGCATGTGATTATTTGCCATCTGTACATCATTTCAGTGAGATGTCTGCTCATATCTATTACCCATTTTCTATGAAATTGTTTATTTATTAATGGTGAGTTTTGAGCGTTCTTTCTATATTCTAGATGCTAGTCCTTTGTTAGATATGATTTACAAACATTTTTTCCCAATATGTAGCTTGAATTTTCATTCTTTTAACAGTGTTTTACAGAAAAAAGGTTTTTTTTATTTCAATGAGATCCAATTTATCAATTGTTTTCTTTTATGAATCATGATTTTGGTGTCAAGCCTAAGAATTTTTGTTAAGTCTTAAATGTACATTCTATGTTTAAGTCTATTGAATTTTGAGACATGATACTTTGAATATAAGTTGTTAAACTTAAGTAGTGGTACTTTTGTTTGTCTTTAACTCATGGATGTCTAATCACACTAATAGCATTCGTTGAAAGACTATCTTTCTTCCATTGAATGGTTTTTTCATCTTTTCCAAAAGACAGTTAGGTATATGGTTGTGGGTCTATTTTGGGGTTGTTTATTATATTTTGTTCCATCAATCTATGTATCTGTTACTCCATCAATACCATAGCATTTTGATTTCTGTAGCTATGTAATAGGACTTGCAATATGATAGACTCATTCTTCAAAATTGCTTTAGTTATTTTTTCCTTCTTAAAATACTTTAAAAATATTCTTCTCTATATAAAATTTTGTTTATAAATTTCTTAAATATTTCCTTTACATACATTTAGAGTCACATCAGATAGTGTTAAGATTTTTGCTCAGTGGCCAAGAATAATTTAAAAAACTTAAGAGGAGATAGAAAATCTATTGTATTTACCCCTATTTTGCTTAGCATGTTTTTTCTTTCTAATATTCTGAGGATGTTTCTTTCATTGTTTTCTTTCTGTTTAGAGAACTTTTTTCAGCCATTTTAGAGTTGATCTGCTTGGACAAATTCTCTTAGTGTTCCTTCATCTGAGAATGTCTTGATTTTTCCTTCATTTCTGTGAGATATTTTGCTGGATATAGGATTCTGGGTTGGTAGTTCTTTTCTTTCAACATTTGAAAAAACCCTGTGCCATTTTCTGCTGGCCTCCATGGTTTCTGATAAGAAATCTGCTGTCATTTGTATTATTTTTCCACATAAATAAAATGTCCTTTCTCTCTTATGACTTCCAAAATTTTTTCTTTCACTCTAGTTTTCAGATGTTTGGCTATGCTATTTCTTGGTATGCATTTATTGGCTTTATCTTTTGAAGGATTTACTCAGTTTCGTGAATCTGTAGGTTCATGTTCTTGACAAGTTAACAAGTTGGGTCATTATTTCTTCGACTACCTTTTCATCCCACCTTTCTCCTCTCCTTCTAAGACTCCAAAGACATGAATATTAGATCTTTTGTCATAGTCCCAAGATCCTTGAAGGCCAGTTAATTTTTAAAGTCTATTTCCTCTCTGTTGTTCAGATGAAATAATTTCTATTGTCCTGTAATCCAGTTGAGGTGCCTCACGAAAGCCTACTAAGTAAGAAAGTCTAGAGTACCCATTGATCGTTTGCTGGGATGGTGGAGTGGAGTTACAGATTTCTGTGGTGTTTGGCTAAAGTAGAGCGGTTATTGTCTTAAAGTTTTTGTCTTGCTAGGCTGCCTCTTTCCTGGTCATTTGTTAGACAGAGCAGGCTTTGGGGTTTTTGTTGTTGTTGTTGTTATTGGTTGTTTCATCCATCACAATTAGCATTTCTGAGTAACTAGCTTCTTCAGCTGCTAGCCTGGGATATATGAGGTAAAAAGAAATCCCAGGGAACTTAACCACCATGTTGTTCCTCAGCCCCCATAATCTCTAGCCAGTCTGCCCTCTTTTATTCCTATTCTTAGGCTTTTAAAATATATAATATCTAGAGAATTTAGCTGTACTTAGTAGGAGGAATAGAGAAAATTACATCTGCTCCATCTCCCTGGAAATGGAACTACTTCTATTAATTTTAATATGTATGCTTGAAACATACTCTCATTCTCTGCCTCGATATCATGTTCTCCATCTTTTCTGCTATAGAATCTTGCAAAAAGTCCATATGTTTTTTTCCCTGATTACTTATCATCTTATCATTGAAGAAGACAGGCTTTATCCAGATATTTGTTCATAAAATTTTTGGCTTCTCTTTATTCTCTAAGTATCAATTTACTTATTTGTAGAATCCTTCGCTTTGTTTTTGAATTAGGGTAATGGTTGATATGAACTACACCTGTCTAGTTTTCCCATGCTTTTCACTTTTAAATAAGAAATATTTTTTTATCTGTGAAATTCAGATTTGTCCCCAGGATACGATTTTATAAGGTGGCCTAATTAAAAAGGCTATCAAAAATTATTCACAACACCTGCAAGAGGATATATCTTAGGTATATATTATGAGTACTATGGAACTGCCGCTAAAGCCTTGTTTCTGA
Source organism: Avahi laniger (assembly GCA_963575035.1). NCBI lineage: Eukaryota > Metazoa > Chordata > Mammalia > Primates > Indriidae > Avahi > Avahi laniger. The sequence continues at coordinate 37,997 of CAUYSK010098721.1, read as the reverse complement.
CCCTTCAACACATTAAGCTTATTCCATATTTAAGGGTTGTTTTAACTATTCCCTTTCTCTGAAATGCTTTTTAACTAAATCTTTGCAAGGCTGGCTCTTTCTCATCATTTAAATCTCAACTCTATGTCACTTCCTTAGAAATGCTACTCCTAACTTCCCAATGGAAATTAGGCCATCCAAAGCATGGCATTTCTGATTCCATTATCCTATATCATTTTCTTGATAGTATGTCTCAATATCTGAAAATACCTTATTAATTTATTTGCATGCTTTACATTTATTTTCTATCTTCTTCCTCTAGAACATAAGTTTAATGAGGAAGGAACTTTGAATTTGAATGAATAATAAATAAATAAATAGTATGACACATATCATAACACAGTTTTATATTTCAAATTAGTTTCAAAATTTTTAATTGGGATGAGGAAATGATGAAAATATTATATTTGGGATTATCTTTCATAAATAGTCCTTATCTTATTATATCATAATGAGTTCATGATGCTTCTTCTATTATAATATACAACAAGAAATAAACTCAGATTTTAGACACCAATACTATCCTTAAAAAAATAAATATAGGGGAGTTCATGTACCATTTTAGCAGCAAATCCTAAGGTAAAACTTTTTACATATTTTATTCAAAATAAAAGATAATTTTTCTTTGGAATCTCCATGTACTTACATGGAAGAAAATGTTATTTTTAGCCAAAAAGGGTAGCTTTGGTACAGAATATTTGGGAGGCCAAAAAATGTTAAAGCAAGTAAATAGAACTCTATTTTGAAATAATAATTTTGAGGAACAATTTTTGCATTCTAGAGATTTTATTCACTCAGAGAATTCCTTTCTGGCTTAAAATTGATAACTTTCTTTAAGTGCCTCTGGTGTGTTTTTAGAATTTGGACCATAGTGTGTCACTTGCACTCATGTTCAAGTTTAAGTATCCAAAAGGAAGACATTTAAGTGGAAATTTTCCTAGTTCTTTAATCAATGTATCTATAGACTTTCTCATAGAAGAGTGCTGCTGTGTAAGAGCTCAGTGCAACAACCGTGTTCATAAAAATAATGTGTTTCACATTGACGTTTGTTCTTAATACCTTTTCCTTTTAGTGTTTGTTGGGGTGCATAAGTGATAGGAAGATGCGTTTGCTAAGGCAATTACCCATTATTATTGAGTAGCCTAGCAGTTCCCCGAATAAACTCGTGCATAATTTGTTTGGGCATAATATACTGTCTATAGTACTGTACCTACCGCTGCTTGGGGAAGGAAACATTTGGGGATTCTTGTCCATACTATTTCTTCTATATTAAATGACCTCTTCCCCCACCTCCACCCCCACTCTCATCTCTGTATGGTCAAATCCAAACTGTCTTTCAAGCTCAAATGCCTTTGTAACCCACATAAAAAGTGATTTTCCTCCTCTCAATAACCCCTCAGACTTTATCCATACCCCTCATTATAGTTAGGTATGATGCAGGTGAGAAAATATTTATGAACACATTTTATTCTGCAGAATTGTAACTGCCATAAGGTGAACCACTAATGAGTTGCTGGCCTCCTTACACTCTCCACCATCTGTTCCCCACTTTCTGAAAACTGTTCTCCCATTCCACATCCCCAACTCCTGTGCGCATGACCCATGAAGAAGCAAACGTGCTCCGGCAACCAGGGTCACCTAACGAGCCACAGCATCTTGGGAAATGATGAATGGCGATGGGTGGGTACTTAGCCTACCCCTTGGGTAACAGGGCGTGAAAAAAACAAAGGGAAGAGATTGATTGTTTCATAATCCCTCTCCACGTAGCTGAGACGGTAAGGTCTGGTGTTGAAAGCGAGCCTTATTACTCATCGGCTCCAAACCCTCTCGTACCTCTCATGTTCCTCAGGAAAAAACCACAGTCTTTATAACAGCCTGCAAAGTCCCATGTGACCTGTTACCTGTCTCATCTCACCTCTTAATCCTTATACTCTCTACTCCAAGCATGCCGGTTAAATGCTGTTCCACATACCCTTGAAATGTGCCACCTTGGGAACTGCCATAGATTGAACGTTTGTGCCTCCCCGCAATTCATATGTTGAAACCAAAGCCCCAATGTGCTCATATTTGGAGGTAGAGCCATTGGGAGGCAATTAGGTTTAGATGAAGCCCTGAGGGTGGAGCCTCAAGGATGGGATTAAGGTTCTTCTAAGGGGATGAAGACTCCAGAGCTCGCTCTCTCCACCATGTGAGGCTGCAGCATGAAGATGGCCGTCTGCAAAGCAGAAAGCAGGTCCTCCCCAAGAACCTAACCATGCTGGCATCCAGGTCTTGGACTTCCAGGGTCCAGAACTGTGAAAACTGTTTGTCGTGCAAGCTTCCCGGCCTGCAGTAGTTTGCTATGGAAGCCTGAATGGGGCTAAGACAGAGCCTTTGCCCTGGTGTTCCCTCTGTCCACGACTCTCCTCCTACTCCCCCAAGACCTGCGTGTCCAAATCTCCTACTTATTTGAGTCTTTCTGCAAGTGTTATCCTATCAATGAGGCCCATTCTGACATTCTTTTTAAAATTTCTCCCTTATTTCTAGTATACTCAGTCCGTTCTAATTATTTGTACCTTTGACATCTATCATTTTCTAAGATTTTTCTTATATCTTATTTCTGATGTCTACTGTTTATTGTCTGTTTCCAAACACTAGGGTACAAGCTCAACGAGTGCAGGATTTTTTGTTTTGTCTTCACTGCTGTCTGTATTTAAGCACCCAGGACACTACTTGGCATCATTAGTATTCAGTAAATACTTGTTTGAATGAGTAAATGCACAACCATTTTCTGGTGTGTGAAGAGAAGAGCAGAAAAAGTAGATCTGAAACTAAAGAGAAGCATAAAGTTACACACACACACACACACACACACACACATACACACACACAAACATACACACACGGAGTGTCAGAGATGACAGGCAGAGGAAGAGAACTTGCTGTGTCCTTTAGTGCCCCAACTTGCAGCTCCATAGCCTTCCTGGGCACTTTTCCACCCCTACCCTTGTTGTGTAAGACACTGCTGTGTTTGTAAAATACACTTCTTCCTCCAAAAAGTTACTATGGCTTAAACTAAGACTCTAATCAATACATTTAAGAAAGCAAAAACCAAGTTCGTTTATTTCCATCTCTTAACCACCCTCCTTCGATTTGTCACAATGCCTTGCACACAATGCACACACTGATGTTAAATAAATGAAGGCAGCTTTGTTTAAATGAGATCTAACTTACTAGGATATTTGCTCCACAGTAAGGAACTCTTGTACTGCTATTGCTTACAGTTAGAAAATCACCCTGATGATGTATTTACTTGCCTGTGTTATCTTGGTCTGGTTTGCTATTAAATTGATTTCTGTACATTGCAGGTCAGTGTTTGTTGATCTTATTTCAGCATGTTGCAATCCACCTAATGGCCCAATTCATGTGTTGGGTGGTGATCTCCATTTCTCTTCTGCTAAGATCTGTAATCAATATATCATCAGCATGTAATCAGCACATGTCTTTGCGTAATGGTTTTGCATTAATTTTATTGCGAGATCTGCTTGTGCATTCCTGAAAGCAGTCAACAAAAAGCTAAAGCATAACACATCAGAGATTATAATTCACCCTTTTCTTTCTTTTCTTTTCTTTTTTTTTTTTTCTTTTGAGACAAAGTCACACTCTGTCACCCCATCTAGAGTACAGCGGCATGATCATAGTTTACTGCAACTTCAAACTCCTGGGCTCAAGAAATCCTCCTACCTCAGCTTCCCAAGTAGCTGGGACTATAGGCACATACCACCACATCTGGCTGATTTTTTTCTACTTTTTGTAGAGATGAGGTCTCGCTCTTGCTCAGGCTAGTCTCAAATTCATGACTTCAAGCAAACCTCCTGCCTTGACCTCTTAAAGTGCTGAAATTACAGGTGTGAGTCATCATGCCCAGCCCTAGACTTCATCCTTGCATAAGAGATGCTCCAAGACTGGATTACAAATATACAAAACACTCATACTACATTTATCATGTCCACTTTTGTTCTTAAAAACAAAAACTATAATATACCTTTTATAGAAATTTTAGAAATAAAAATTATATTATAAAACATAGATGCTATTTGATTCATCAAAGGTCATGATTTGGAGGACCTGATCCAACTTTGGAAGAGTTACGATATCTTCCCTAAGCTTTCATTTTTTCTCTCTAGATATTTCTGTGTGAGATTTTCCCCCTTAAATAAATAAAAGACAACTTTTTCCTCTTGATGCACCTAGTTTGAAGGAAAGTTTAAACATAGTTGCACTGAAATAATTTGATACCCATATGCAAATAAATAAACCTAGACACAGGTCTTCACCACAATTAACTCAAAATGTATCATACACCTACATGTGAAAAGTAAAACTATAAAACTTCCAGAAAATAACATAGGATCAAATTTGTATGACCCCGGGTTTGGTGATGAGTTTTTATATACCCAATCCCAAAAGCAAAAACACAATTTAGAAGTGAGCAAAAGATCTGAAAAGATACCTCATCATAGAAGATATACAGATGTCAAATAAGCATATGAAAATATGCACATCATTTACCATTAGACAAATGCAAATTAAAACAGCCATAAGAAATGACACCATTAGAATGCTTAAATCCAAAAAACCTGACAATATCAATTGTTGGTGAGGATGCGGAACAGCAAGAACTTCAGTCCTGGTGGGAATGCGAAGTGGTGCAGCCACTTTCAATGATAGTTTGGTAGTTTATTACAAAGATGAACAAAGTCTTAATGTGTGATTTAGCGGTTGTGCTCCTTGGTATTTATCAAACTGATGTGAAAACTCATGTCCACGTAAAAACTTGCACACTAATGTTTATTGCAAACTTATTCATAAATGACAAAATCAAAATGCTCTTCAATAGGTGAATGGATACTCAAACTTTGACATATTCATAAAACAGAATATCACTCAGTAATAAAAAGGGATGTGCTATCCAGCCATGCAAAGATGTGGATCAATCTTAAATGCTGCTGCTAAGTAAAAGAAGCCATTCTGAAATAAACTACATACTGTATGATTCCAGTTATACGACTTTCCGGATTAGGCAAAATAATAGTGATGTTAAATTGATTATGGTTGCTAGGGTTTTGGAGAGGACCGGCGGAGTGTTCAATAGGTAAAGCATAAAGGATTTTTTAGTGCAGTGAAACTACTCTGTACAATACTGTAATGATGAATACATGATGACGCTGTGTTAAACCTATAGAAATTTATAGCACAAAGAGTGAACTTTAATGTATGCAAATTAAAAAAATAATTTAGGAAGTTGGAGAATCAAAGGATGAAATGAAAAATGTGACAGAACTATCTGTATTACAAATGCATGAAACAATATCTCTATAAGGGTTGGGGAGGAAGGTGCGGACCTGACCTAAGTCCCATTGGAAATAACTGGAATCCGTGAGACTAAAGGGAAAAGGAACTGGGCATAAGCACCAATCTACATTTGATAAAGTTTTTTTCTATGGGAATATGGGCTATCGCTTCTGAAACCACTCCACACTAGAACCAAACAATTGAGGAAACGTATGGAAAATGTTGGGAAGGAGATTTCTCTGTCAGAATGGGAAGTTAGAGAGAAGCAAGGGGAAAAAGTTTGTGCAGTCTATGTGGTAGTGGATTAGAGATGGAGACATCAGCATCAACCCGTGTTTAAGTTAATATAGATATAGATTGTTACATGTAGAAATACTTATAGACATATGTATATGTAGAGTTAGTGTACACACATGTATTTCTTTGCTCTGTCATCTGAGAAGTTCTTGAACCAAGGACACCCCAGTGAAAAAGAACACCCAAATCTTGGTTTCTGATACCATTGTCTAATAAAAGGACGCAGAATGGATCCTTGGAGAAATGGCTTATTCCAGGGCTTGGGAAGCAAATACAGCAGATGAGCATGGAGCATCTTGTAGGGCCACAAAGTAAAGAAACTGCTTGAAAACATCCACCCATGATGGAGATGCATCAAAGGGGCACAGGAGCCAACTGAAAACCTCCCAAGGACCAAAGATGGAACAGTTTAAGCAAAGAAATAAATAAAATAGTATTAGATTATAACCAAAAGTACAAAACAAATATACTTGGGTTCATATAAATAAATAAATGAATTCATAAATAAATGAGAGAGAAGAAACAAAGCCCATATATGGAAAAGTACCAAATAATTTATTTAGACACTTCACCCTCAAGGAGGATGAGTGTAATTCTCCACTTTCTAAGCATGGACTGGGCATAGTGACTTCCTTCCAAAGAATATAGGAAGGAAAGGAGAAAAAAAGAATTTGGAAATCTGACAAACATCACTTTATGCCGGTGATCAAGGTTAACACCCATGGTGACAAGCCACGTTAGGAGAATATATCTTTGCTATGATGTGATAAGAATCACATCACCTCTCTTGTCTTACTCCCAAAAACACATAGACGCTCATCTACTCATGAGAAAAATGTCAGCCAAATTCCAATTGATGTATATTTTACAAAATACCTAACCAGAGTTGCTTAAAATTGTCAAAGTCATCAAAAACAAATAAAGTTTAAGAAAACAGTCACAGCCAAGAAGAGCCTAAGGAGACATGACTACTAAAGGTAACGAGGTAGCCTGGATAAAATCCTGGAACAGAAAAAGGATCTGATATAAAAACTAAAGAAATCTGAATACAGTATGAATTTTATTTCACAATGTATAATAATAATTCATTAATTGTGACAAATATATCATACCAAGAGGGGATGTTAATAGTAGAGGAGATTGAGTGTGGGATATTTGGGAACTCTGTACTATCTTCCCAAATCTAACGCAATTCTAAAATAAAAAGCTTATTTTAAAAACGTAATGAGGAATTGGCTTCAAGTACAAAACTATCTTCCTTAAAAGAGTAACATCTCCAATTCTGTCTTGCTTGGCACTTGTAACTCTTCAGTGCGTTTTACACCCACTACTAACTTTCAGGACCTACTACTCATGTTTGCCAAATGCTGAATGGCTTGAACTATAATATAGGAACCAGCCACCTCTTTACCCCTAACTGCCACAGTATACAAACACTGGCCAAAGAAAAAGGGAAAGGGAAAGAAATTCGAAGGTGAAAGAAACATAGAAGAAAACAAACCTAAACACATTTATGTTGGAAACACCAGAGTCACCAATATGGCGTCACGCAATGCTGACTGGCCCTTAGCCATTGGTCGGATACTTCTGCCTAAAGACAATGTTGTTGGAAATAAAGGGTGTACATTTCATAAACTCCCTGTTATACACTTCAGCAGAGTTCATAAAAGACACTTGGGATTCCTTTGGAAAATGTAGCTTACACTTAGCCATTAATCAATCAATTTAGTGAAAGAGAAGTGGCATTTGGTTCCTCGGAAGTTAATCAGACACTGAGACAAACGCTTTGGAATGAGGAGAGTGTAAAGTCAACTACTCTGGTGTGCACCATCAATATAGCTCAACTCAAAATTGTCATCAATTATTCACGAATTCAAAGCCAGCTAAGCAGTTATGCTGAGATATAGATACTTTCAAAATTTTCCACTTATTAACAAGCAGTGTCAAATATGACAGCAGGTGTTTACTGCAGCTCCTGAAGACACAAGTTTGAAGTGAGTCACCTAAAGTTTCTTATTATAGACATCATGTGATCTCTTCTCAGTTTTTGCGAAGAAAAAAGTGCATTCTGTCATCGCTACTTAATTTCTGCTTCAAATGAATTGACCCCAAACACTCAATGATAATAGTGTTTTATAACCAGGAATGGTATAAGCAGAATAAGGCATTTCTATTAAAAGCTGTATTTTTAGACTATGTTTTGTTACACTTGCTGTAAAAGTGTTCAGTTCCTTGTAATAATCCAACAAGAAGTCTGTTTGAGGATTGAGAGTACAAGGACAGATTTACAGCAAGGCTCCAATAACCATGTATGCAAACATTTACCTTGGATTTGATACTTTCTTTCATTCCCAGGGATATCTATCAACAGACAGATATTATTATATATATATCACTGATATATTGTAAATATTCTTGTATGTATCTAGTATCAATAAATAATATTTAAAAGTTTATTTTTACTGGAGTACACTGTATCTTAATATCTTAATAAGGAAATATTTTGTTGCATCAGAATGACATTAAGGGTAAAGTTCTTTCTACCCTTCTGCTCTGACATCCTGTTGGCTTATGTCCTCATGGACACAAAATGGCCACTGCTCCTCCAGACACAGTGGAGGGAACAGAAGAGCAGAAGGAGGCTTTTCCTCGAGGCTTTGTCTTCTCATATAGGAAGGGAAAAACTCCCTAGGTGTCTTATTCTTCCATTTCATAAATCAGAACACTGTCACCTGCCCACTCTCAAACCAATCCATGGTCAAAGGGAATAAAATTATTTTATCATCATTTGTTTAGACCAACCAGGATTCACCCTCTGGGCTGGGGTAGAAACCCACACTTACTCCAGGTTCTTACTGTCGACCATGAAGAAAGTCAGGATTCTGCTTAGTGGAAATAAGGTTATTACTGGCTTCCTTTTAAGCACACATAAAACACGGTCTGCCACACAGTCCTAGATGCTAGTGGGAGAGGACTTGTCACCACATGTGCAAGTCCTTACAGCTCCGCCATGGCCTCTTGTGTGCTAATTATAGAACCATAGCAGAGCCTGGCTGAGGAATGACTTGGATGTCTCTCTTCTCTCCTCTTGTTGCATCAACAAAATATATCCCAAAGCACCAGAAAGAGGGATATGGCAAATAACAACAGCAACAGCAATAATGATGGCAACAACTCACCTATGGATGGCGCTTGGCCATACATATACACAATCACATTTTAATTTCACAGCCATCTTGCAAGACAGATGTTGTCAGCATCATACACATTTTACAGAAGAAGGAACAGACTCAGAGGTTTATTAACTCATTCAAGGTTACTGTGTCAGGGGTCCCCCAAATCACCGTATCTTCGATGATTTGCTAGAAAGACTCACAGGACTCAGCATATAGCTGTACCCATGGCTATGACTTATTACAGTGAAAGGATACAAGCAAAATCAACTATGAAAAAGGTGCAAGGGGAAAAGTGTGGAGGAGACCAAGTGCAAGCTTCTAAGAGTCCTTTCCCGGTGGCATCACACTGTATGTGTTTAATTCCCCCGGCAAAGAATTTTGAGAACAAGTGTGAAATGTTGTCTTCCAAGGAGCTCATTAGACATTCAGTGCCCAGGGGGTGTACTGGGGGCTGGTCACATAAGCACCCTCTGCACAGAAAATACCAAAATACCATATTTCCTGGGGAAAAAACAGCATTTAGCATAAATCACATTGTTTGTCCAAACAATTTCAGCACACAGAGCCACTCTTAACAGTTAAGGTGGTAGGAACCCTTCCAAAATCCAAGTTCCCATATATCAGCCAAAGGCTAGCATTTCAGGCTGGCCTTTCTAAGGATATCTCAGGCCTGCTATTAACTTTTATCTACACAATCACCTATCCAGGGTATACTAAAACTTGTGCTTGAACCTGGGTCTATTGATGATTCCATATTTCAGCATCTTCCTTTTGCCTTTGAATATAGTGAAGGGAATTTATAACAATAAAAAGAAAAGAAAGAGTAGCTCAAGGGATACCTGTATCTAATTATGGTTAATGAGAAAATAGAGGGTCAGAGAATTTATATATATCTTGCCCAAAATCACAAGTAAACTTTTTGAGGGAACTGCAGAACTGGGATTCTAGCACACACAGGCTTGTCCTGATGCTAAAGACAAATGTCCCCTCATTAAAACACACTGTCTTATAAAAGTGGTTACATGATAAATATATTTGAAATGTATTATATAGTTTGGTCAATAAGTAATAAAATATATTACTATAATCTTTACATATTTGAAAGCATACAATCAAAAGTGTTTAATACTTTAACCACAATTTTTGGTATCTACAAATTAATACATTTCAAAAGAACGAGAGTAATGAAATGAAATTGAATTTTAAATATAAAAAAAAATAAAGATTAATTTAAAGCTGTAGTATGCAATGCGATTTGCAGAGAACCAAAATATAAAAACAAAAGTAATTATTAAACAAAAGACAACATGGTAAACATTATTGCTCTTATTTTTATTTGTGTAAATTCTCTTTGAGTACATAACTAGTGAATTCCATTTAGGGAAACATATTTTTAAGATCAATTTGTGAAATGCACTATTATTAGTGCATTTAAAGTGGACTATAAGTCCATACCCTAAGCGAAATAGAGGCATCTTCCAATATCAGTTATGGCACAAGATTATGCCAAGGAATGCAAAATTTCCCTATATAAAGCTTGCAAAATATCTATTGTTGTCATTGCAAAAATGATATCAAAGTTTGGGCACGAAAGATGTTGAACATTTATTTATTCATATTCTTTGTTTGCTTCTTTTTTCCTTGGGGAAAACTAATAGCTGAAATATAGCCATTGTGCAGAATATACAGTAGAGAAAACAAGCACTTAACAGGATAGCTCGCTTCCAACATCCTCGGCCCACTCTTAAAACAGGAAGCCTGACTAGAAGAGGAGATGGTACTCTGCGGTTCTAAACCCTGGAACTTCAGAGCAATTATTTTTAAATTAAACACCTAAGAAGTGGAGATATAAAATTCCCTATTAAGTTTAGGTGTTATTATTAAATCATTCTAATTTTCTGCAACATGAGGAAGAATATTTGATTAATTGGTGGTGGTCCAGGAATAGTTAGCAATAGATGAACTCCTGGTGTAGACTCCAGTCTTCGATGAACTTCTCTCTCTCTCTGTCTCTGCCATTCTCTCTCACACACACACATACAGAGAAAGAGAGAGAGAGAGAGAGAGACAGAGAGAGAGAGAGAGAGAGAACAACTCTCCATTATGTTTAACTCTTGTAAAAAAAAAAAAAACTTCAAAGGAAAGATGATTCTCTTTAATGAAAGAATTCATTAGATATAGACATTGATGAAAATAAAATGTTGCTAGTAAACTCAACCACTGAATTCTTCTACCAAAGCCCATCTCAGGCATCATACTGCTTTGGTTTACTTATATTTTACAAGACTGACAAAGAACAAAAGTTGTTCATAAGTAGAAGTTGTCCTTACCAATCAAAAGAACCAGAAAATGTTAGTTTCTTGACGCTTGACTTTTTCTGACTCCCACAAGTTTCTCCCACAAACCTCCAAGATTGACAGATATGTCTTTGAGTGGGAAAAGGGAACTCTGTATAACATGGAAATCTCAGGACAGCAAGTAGATTCTTGTATAACTTTACAGATACCCACGGCTACATTGATTACTCCTGTCTTACAGTCACCCATGTGGAAGAGAACTCATGAAGCACTCAATTTCCAAAGAAACCATACTAAAATTGTATAACGCCATCAAATTGATTCTTGCCTTCAAAAACCCGGGGTCTACTTCCTTTTTTTCTTTCGTATAACTTAACATAGAGGTCTTAGATGTTCAAGGAAGTTGCCCATGATTTTAAAGCTAGAGCCACAGTATATATTAAAGCAGAGTACCAAGACTATGATACACTCTAGCTGTTGAATTCATTGCTGTTTTCCAAGATGGGCCCTCCTTGTTTGATACTGCTGTAACAACAGAGTGGAAAAGATGAATTCAAGGTTAATAGCATATTTCAAATCTATCCTTTGAAGAATCTGAAGACTGAGATCCCTATATTTAAGAAATCAGAATAAACCTCTTTACTCTTTGCCAATGCCATAATAAAACTATTCTCTTGTTAGCAAAGTGAGTTTAAATTCTGTACATTGCAGACATGATATAAACCCAGGATATTGACTAAAAATTACCCAGACAGAAGTGGGCACAATTTCAAGGTACCTACATTGTATCAATGCCACTCACAATTATAGCACAGGACAGTCCTACGGGGGCTAAGTAAATGATCTGTCTTTAATTTAAAGAAGCCACGTTGGTTATTCATCCCCAGAATGCTCAATTCTAACTGAGCATTGAGAAATTGAACGTATCTCTTTTAGAAATAACATTGTTTATAGTATTAAGAAAAAAATAGATAACATTTTTATGAAAACCTTAAAAATTATAATTGTGTGCTGTCAAACATAAAGGAATAAAATCTGAGCATATCTATTTTGTTCTGCTTATCACAAGCAACTCCAAACAAAACAAAACAATGTGTATTTGAAGAACCCGGAAGCCAGCCACAGTTGTTGCAGCAACATGGTGCATGTACTATGTCTACAATATCGTGAAGGATGCAAAATACTGAAACATCTGTACTTTGCTCTCGAGGAATTTGCAGTCTAGTTGGAGACGAGATACAGCCACCAGGTGAGAAAGTAACATTCACTGACGCCTCATGTGTGCTCAGCGCTGTGCTAGGTGTTTACCGTCCTGAAGAATGTCTTTTATACCCAATCTGCATATGAAGTAACTGTAATGGTTTTTTTTTTACCCAAAGTGACTGATTTATGGGTGAGGCACTTGGAAAAGGTTCAAGGTCAGCCTGGAACCAAATCAAATTTTTTTCCTATTACGTTATGCTGGCTTTGATGAGTAAAATCAGGAACCAAAATATGCCACAAGGGAGGATATTAATACAATTAAGTGCCAAAGAAATAGTAGACATCATTTGTGACCAAAATTTCAGAAAGAGGAAAGATTCCAGTGGGATAGAAGGCATTACAGTTTCTTCATCAGAAATAAATGGGGAAGAATGCCAGCTGACTGGCAGGATTACCAAAAATGTTAAATTAGAAAATGTTTAAAATACCCAACATGCTCTCTAATACATAGTATATGCTTAATTTTATTTACTTATTTTTGTTGGTTTTTTTCTTGCCACTCCCAGAGGAAGGAAGGAGTCTGATAACTTAAAGAGATAGTTTAGAGTAGTAGTTAAGGTTTAAACATAACCTAGATCCCAGCTCTTTAACTTATCAGTAGGGTAGCTCTGGGCAAGTTTTTAAACTCCCAGCTTCTTCATCTATAAAAATGGCAGAATAATATTTACCTTACAGGGTTGTCGTGAGTATTGAAACAAAATAAATACTATCATACATAGCACAGTGCCAGACATACAATTATGCATTCAATAAATGGAAACACTTACATATAATAATTATAATGTTTGTAAATGGAAAAGAAGCCAAACTCTGTAAAATAATTTAAAGAGGTTTATTCTGAGCCAAATTTGAGGACCATGACCAGAGCCACGCCCAAGATGTCGAGCAAATAGACTCACTGTGGCTGGATTACAGTCTGGTTTTATACATTTCAGGGAGACAGGGATTACAGGTAAAGTCATAAATCAATGCATGGAAGGCATACATTGGTTTGGCCCAAAAAGGTGGGCCATCTTAAAGGCAGGGGAGGGGTTACAGGTTATAGGTGGGTTTAAAGACTCTTTGATTTATAATTGGTTAAAAAATGAAGCTTTTGTCTAAAGGCTTGGAATGTTTTAGGGAAGTCTGTTAATCAGAGACAAGCCACCAGCCGTATATTTGTTGTATAAATTGAGGACCTGCAGGCTTGTCTTGCATCGCCTTAGTCCTGTTAATGAGTTACAAAGGATATCTTCAAGAAGGGGTGGGGCAGGCATGATGAAGCATGTCTGACCTCCCTCCTCAGGGCCAGCAATTTAGTTTTAGGGTATCCCCTTGGCCAGGAGGGGGTCCATTTAGTCAGCCACTGGTGGGGAAACTCTAAGATTTTATTTTAGTTCACATGTTGAAGAAGGGGCAGAATTTTGCTAGGTAGCAAGAAGGAGGACATTGTCCTGTAGGTCACAGGTGTCCAATTTTCTCACTGAAATTCCTGCTAGTCCAACATAATCTTGAGCTTGTGTCCCCAATGTACTTATAATTATTTACATATTTCATACATATACTTCTATTATCATGAGCTATTATCTCAAGGCATTTTATTCCCAAGGGGTGGTGTCATCATTAAGAATAGTGGATCTGAACCCATATTTTGAATTGTCTTCTTGGTGATTCTGATTTCTTTGGCCAATTTGTATCAAATACAATTGGGTCATTGTTTTTTAATGCTTTATAGTGAGGCTGACAAAGAGCTCACCCCCTAGATAGCAAAATGATGCTTGCATAACTATATATGCTTCACCTATGGTTCTTTAACAGGGATTTCTTCAAGCCACTCTTGAAAGTTAGTTAAGAAAAACCTAAATCATATAATCTATAAGTCCACTTAACCAGGCACCGGTAACCTTCAATACATCAAAATATTCCAAAAGCAATTGAATAAGTGAGGACGACTTGCCAATTTTCAGTGACAATTTCCCATCTTGTATAATATGTGACCATCAGATGAATGAAAGTGAGAAAGTCATTGTCAGTCAATATAGAAAATATTGGTAGAGTTTAATTTCTCCCCTGGGTAGACAATTTCCAGCAGTTTCTTCATATACTCCATTGGGTTATTGTCACCCCACTCCATTTGGAGAGTGGAAACTGAAAAGTGTTAAAGGTGTTTATTGGTACGGAGACATGACCAAAGCGGGGGAGGGGGTGAAGGAATACTGTCTAGCAGCAGTGGGTACGGCAGTTTGGAGAAATGAAAGAAAAGAAACATGCGTACCAGTTAGAAAATCAATCTGTGTGCTTAGACGCCAGGCTCTGTATAACAGTGTGAAAAGAATAGAATAAAATCAAGACCTGATGGTTTCCATCTGTCTTCCCATTCATCCTGTAAAAAGGTGGTGTTTTCTTGCATAGTATCAGGATGTCTGTGGCAGTTCCAGGCAGAACATGTAGGTGTGACAATATCCGGTGAAGAAAACAATGGAAGTTTCCACTTATAAGTCTTTTAAAAATTATAGATATATATAATGATTCAGATATTTAAATGATTTTTTTATTATTTGTGTTTACTTATTTTATTTTTTAAATTTAATTTTTAAAGGAAAAATATCCTCCCTGGAAGTCCCCTTACATCTTATTGGCAGGATTGGGTCACATGCCTCTGCTCTAGGTGCAAAGGAGGATGGGAAGTGAGTACATGACATTTCAGACTCCCAAGGAGGAAACAGGCACTATCCACAAGGAAGAAGGAGTGGGAAAAGGCTATTAGGCAATATTGGAAGCAAGAGGTTAAAGAATGGTAGCTGCAGTAATAGGAGCAAAAGAGATACTAAAACACAGAGGAATTTGTGACCAAGTAAGACAGGCTGAGTAGAGGATAACAGAAGAATGAAAATGGCTTCAAGTTTTTGAGGCTGAGTGGTGAAGGAAAGATAATAATATTGATAAAATAGAGAATGTCGGAAGCCCACTATATCCAAAAATATTATTACTCAACATAGCATCAACTAACATTTGTAAAGAATTTGCCCACTGCCAGACACTGTGCTAAATTCCCCACTGTCTCATTTCATTCTCACTCTAATTCTATTAATGATCTATTTTAAGTAACTTCTAGAAAAGGTAATGAGCTCAGTGTGGGGACACTGGGTCTGAGATGACACCTGGATGTCCACAAGGACAGTGGACAGGAACTCTGGCTTGCAGCCAGGATGAGAATTGACAGAGATGTCTCGGAGTCAGGCAGAAAGGGCTTGACCAGGCAATGGCCTGGTAGCCCGGACACCAGGTGGGAGGGAAGTAAACAGAGTCTGTCAACATCACAAATGAATTCTGCAGCCACAGCCTGTTTATTGTGAGAGTTCTAATGAAGAGAAAACAACAAAAAAGAAATCTGAAGTGACCTTCTGGTAATAGCACTTGTATCCCCAAACACGTCTTTTTTTTCTTTTGGATGCTATGTGTTTTGAGTTAAAGAAAGACATCCTAAAATGTCTACTTGGTTGACTTATATTGCTGTGTCCTTTGCTTTGAATATTAGTACAATGAAATAGAAAGCAACACTCTGGAAAAAATCATATTTCTCTAAATAATGGAAGTTTCCATTTTGAGATCATTCATTAGATCTATCACTACTGAATTCACAAACGCCACACTTCCCTTTGTCTGCACATACAGTAGTGACATAGTAATTTAATTGAGAAGTTACTATACCAAATCTCATGAGATTTTCCCAAAATCTCACACTAATGCCATTTTGTTCCATTAACTTCTATAATCTCCTGGCACTTGATAAATTCTGAATTGTGCCATTATCATACGGCACAGTCTTCTGTGAATAGAAGGAAACTGAACTTTATTTCTTTAAAATTTCAGTAGCAGTATAGATAAAGGCAGGGGTGTAAATTATCTGACAATTTTTAGAAACAAAACAGCTATGCTTTATTCCATCATTTATGTAAACAAGTTGCTTAGAAAAGCTTAAATAGGTGAATTGCATATTTTACCACAGTTAAAATGCATTTCTTTTGCAAGAATTTGTGTGTGCAGACTTTGTTGTTTTATTTTCATCAACAGTACCTTGAATTTCCTACCTTATCTATCATAAAGTACAGTGAGGTGTCGAGAGCCATGTGGAATGCTTAAGTCTAAAATAGATTGAATAAATTGGATTTATGGGGGTGGTAAAATCTCGAGTCTGAGATCACATGGCCCTAAGTCTTATTCTGATAAGAAGGAAACAGAAAACACTTCTCCCTCCCCCTGAAGCCCCTGGATGTGATAAGCTGTCTGTAAGCTCCAGCCAGAAACCAGTGTTAGATCATCCACCAAAGCAAATTACTTCACTGGACAAAGTTTCGACTGGGCCAGGTAGGACAGCCAACATCAGCAGGAAATCAAGCACAGGAGAGAAAAAATATGGAAGAGTGATGGAAATAAACACATGTCATAGAAACTATTCCTGAGAAGTAGGATGAGATTCGCTGGGCACATTGAAATAAGCTCATGCTTTGAAGGCTTCATGTTTCGTTGAAGAGGAAAAATGCTTAAATTCAGGATCTTAATTTTCTCCAGTCTCACATCAGCATAGGATAGTTACACATATTGCTATCAGCAGAAACAAAAGAGATATTAATGAAAATACATAAAATTAGAACTCATCCTAATTTAGAAGTAATATTTTGTTTTCACTTACAAGTATATAAAATCATATATAATGAGTTGCCTATAGTTTATTTTCAATCATTCATATTCTATACAACAATGTCTTTTTATAGTATTTTGTACACAAATTTACATGATTTGTTTAGATTCTATTTGGAATGTTTTATTGAGATGTGAGGCAATTATGGCATTGAATCAATCACTCACTATAATTTACCATTATTTTTACACTTAATTAAAAACCCCAAACACCCTCCCTCTTACAATTGACCTAGTTACTTTTAAACCAACAGCACTGACTCACATAGCATAATATTATAGCACATAATTATCAAGTGCAGTATGTCAACAACATCATAAATAAGAATGGTTGAATTAATAAATAAGCAAACACTGTACTACAGAAAAACAAATACTGGAATTTTCTCATTCTTAAATTATTTTCTGGTAATCTCTCTAACCTATGAAAGACCTTAGGAAACCTAAAGCTGTATTAAATGGTATTATATAAAGGCAAATATAGATATATGACAAAGATAGCTAGTCTGAAAATGCCATTTAATGCTAGCAATTCATTTCACTTTTTAGGTACATCAGATTACTGATATGTTCCCAAAGTTTTATAACTAATTATAGAAAAAGATATGTGGGTTTTGAAAGATTTACATCAGCTATAAGTTCATCATTAAGATTTTAAAATATGACTTTAAAAATGAAATAAAACATTTATAGATATTAATATTATCTTTATCACTTTTCAAGTTTCTCTTAAAGTATATACGTTCTTTCTGAATTAGGCTTGTGATCAGTTAATATTAAGGAACCTATACATTTATTTAGAGACTATTCACTATTTTGACACAGTTAATAGTTCTCTTTTGCATTGAAATTAAGTTTTACAGGTGTCTTTCTGCGTAGTCTTCGATTTTGTTTCTTCCTGGATTTATAACCTTTAAATATTTAGTAACTTTCTTTTGCATGTAAAATTATTTCCGGTTCTGCTAATACTTGATGGTTGTATGAAGTATATTCAAGTGTTTTTCTGATAATTTACAATTTTCTGATAACTTACAATTTTCTTATAATTTACACAGATGAAAGTCTTTAACCAAAATATTTCTGATTATTCAATTAGAAAACATTTTATTTCACTGATATTTTCAGAAACATCAAGTAAGCAAACCAAAGAGAAAATGACCTTATTTAGTCCTGCAGAAATTTTTTTTAAAAAGAAAATCTTTAAGATTCTATCACATGATTTTTCTTTAATCCCAGATAATATGTCTAAAAATGAGTTTTATGAGATACGGTAAAATTCATATTATCATTTTTTTCTAATAGACAATGTTTTCTAGTTTCTCCAACATATTATAATTACTTTAAAATTTTCTGTTAAAACAGAAAAATTTTTTGTATAGAAGTTACATTTTCAACTATACAAGCCTCTAAATTTTTCCTATGATATAATACTTTCATGATAATATTGCATAAATTCTTACTTAGATTTGGTATGCAGGATTGAATTGCTACTAATTGATTTATGCAACCAGATATGAATTTAGTTATAAACCTCTCTTATAATATGCACCAATTCAAAAGTGTTTAGAAAAAAATGAGTGAAACAGCAATAAAACAGCTTAACCATTAATTGTCTCACGGATAGTGTTTTAGAGTTTTCTGAATAAAAAATAATAAAAGTAAATATTAAGAGTTTATAAAACCTAAGAATTTATTAAAGATATGTGGTTAATCTTTCATTTTTATTCAGAGCTTCTACGTTTTTTTTTCTTTAATTCTAAATACTTCAGAAAGTTTACCATTACTCTTATTTTAATGATGAATCACCATGATCAAATACATGAAGTAACTGATTGTCTAAAATTTTGTACTGTGTTGCTAGATATAGAATTTATGGTTGATTATTTTTGCTTTCAATATTTAAAAGAGGCACACCACCATCTTCCAGCATGCGTTATTTACGATGAGAGGGCTGTTATCTGTAGTCATTTATCTTCTTCACTTTATTTGTGAAGTATCATTTTCTCTCAAGCTACCTTTAAGATTTTTCTTTTCAACACAAGTTTTAAGTAATTTATATGCTTTGGTGTATTTTTCTTTTCTTTCCATTTCTTGTGCATGCATTTCTTCAATCTGCGGGTTTATAACTGTCATCAAATTTAGGAAAATTTCAGCCATTATTTCTTTGAATATTTTTTTCCCTGTCTCCTCACTCCATCTTTTATGGGCCTCAATTACACACACATTAGACCATTTAAAGTTGTTCCACAGCTGACTGATATCCAGTTCTTTTCATTTTTCTGTCATTTTTTAAATCTGTGTTTATTTTCATTAATTTCTATTGCTAAGTCTTCAGGATCACTAATATTTTCTTCCGCAGTATTTAATCTGCTCTTAATCCCATTCAGTGTGTTTTTGCATCTCAGAAATTGTATTTGTCATCTCTACAAGTTCAAATTGGTTGTTTTTTAGATCTTCTGTGGCTTTCCCAATGCTCACACTTTCCTCTACCTTTTGGAACATATAGAGTTCTAATAACTGTCTTTAGGTTCATGTCTACTGATTCTATCATCTATGTAATCGCTGGGTGTATTTCTAATTGTTGATTTTTTTCTCCTATTTATTATAGATTGTGGTTTGGGTTTTCTTTTTTGTTTTGCTTTTTTGCTTTCCTGGTAATTTTTGATTGGCTGCCAAACATTGTCATTTCATGCTGTTGAATTCTGAAGGTTTCTTTATTCCTTTAAATATTTTTCACCTTTGTTCTGGGACAGCGTCAAGTTATTTGGAAAACTTTTGATCCTTTTGTGGCTTGCTTCTAAACTTTGTTAGGCTGATTCAAAGGTGAATTTTTCCCCACTACTAAAATAATATCCTTCTAAAGACTTACTTGATGTCCATGGTGTTTGTATGTTTTCGTTCTTGCTGGTGGGAACACAAACTCTTTCTGGTCCTGTGTGAGCTCTAGGAATTGTTTTTCCTGTTCCTTTCTAGCAGTCTTTCCTGAACTCTGCAGTTTCCTCACATGTACGCCCTGATCCATATTTAGCTAAAGACTTGATCATTTGCTCTCCGTGTAGCTTTTCCCTCTCCAGTACTCTGCCACGTGAATTCTACCTGCCATGGCATCCCCGAATTCTGAGTTCTGTCTTCCCAGCTCTGGGAGACTGCCTGACTCTGTTTAGGGTCCCCCGCCTTGTAAAATCCATCTAGGCAGCAAGCTGGAGCAATCACAGGGCTCGTTTGTTTTTTTTTTCCTTCTACCAAGGCCCACTGTCCTGCATTGCCTTTTATCCAATGTCTAATTACTGTTGATTATATATTTGTCAGGGCTGTTATTTTTTGTGTGTGTGTGGTGTTTAAGGTACAAAAGTAAATTAGATTCTTCTTACTCTGTTATGTCTGGAAGCAAAAGTTCCTTATAACATATTGGATAGATACGAAGATTATCTTTAATTATTGTCATCATCAAATGTGTACAGTGACTTTTTAAAAGGGTAAAACAACTTTTATCCATGACTATCTTGCTGTCTTAACCTACATGTCTAGGAATATACATTTATGAGGTAATTGAATGACAAGAATAAAGAAAAGGTATAATAATCATATATAAGAGAAAAATTATTCAAAATTTGGGAAAGGGGGGAGGAAGAAGATATGGAAGGATAAAATCTCTGGTAATATTCTTTAGCCCTCCCAAGTGTCTGCTGAGAACATAAAGGACAGCCACTATACTGAAATGCATGCCTTAGACACTATGGACTTCCGTGCTGCTAAGTCAAAATGAAAATGTGTTATTCCACAGATAGGACAAGAAGATTGCATAATGACAACAATAATAGCCACCAACACTTATAAAATATTTACTATATCCTAGTAATTGTTCTAAGCACTTAAAATTTAGTAATCAATTAATCCTACAATGATACTGCGAGATGAATACTATTACTTATCCTCATTTAGTAGATGGGGAAACTGCAGAACAGTGTGGTTGAGTAACCTGCCCAAAGTCAGATAGCTAAGTGGCATAGCTGAGATGTCAAACTTATTATTTGGGGACTACATTAACAATCTGCACCAATTTGCAAATCTTAAACTCTGATGGTAGATAAGGAAGACAAAAAGAATGACAGAAGGTAGGAAAGAGGGCACATTGAAAAGGAAATTAGAAACTCCCCAAATTCAGAAATATTCTGCAATTATGCTGATCCCAAGATTAGGCTGTGGCTGAAGTCAGATTTGGAGAATGGTACCAGGAAAGCAAGAGTGAAAGATGATAAAGTTATAACAATCAACTGGATTGTAAATATATGAATAAAAACAGTTCAATAGCAGGAAAAGTATCTACATAGTTCTAGAAGGGAGGCCAAAGGAATTTATCAGATATGTTAGGTCTATCCAGGCTAAGCCAAGGTGGCAATAGTGGCCTGGTGGTTCAGGCAAGACTTCCTGTTCTTTAACAGAGATGTGATTTACAGTCTGATGTGCCTACCCATTCTGTTCAAGTACTAGCCCTTTGTTTTTATAATCATCTATTATAAAGGATAAAAGTTGATGTTATGCAGGTACAATATCAGCCACACACCTTTCATTCCTTTGAAAGGGGGCGTTCTGAGTAGAGGGAAAGATAGAGAAATTGCAGAATTTGAAATGAGCAAATTGCAAAGGAAGGAAATGTCTCCAAATTTCTCTCCATATAAGGGGACTACATTACTATTCTAATAAAATATTTTAATACATTTTTTTCTTTCACAGCATCAGTTAGAGACTCTTTTGAGTTGATTAGTTCCTCTTTTGAAATGTAAATGAACACTTGAATGTTGAGCCTTATCCAATCTGTCTGCAATAACTTTGTCAGTTAATCAGATGCACACCTATTTGAGACAAACAGCCCACATGGGTGTGGACCGGGAAAGGAATACATGGAACCCAGCAGTACTTTCAGTGTGTCTCAGCAGAGAGGCAACTCATTTGGGGCAAGTCAGTTCTCTATGGTGCAAGATCTTCCTTGCATAGTAATGGGAAGTTTAATGTCCTAAGCTCCTGTCTTCAATATACCAATAATGTTTCCCAGTCATTATGCAACCCAAAGCACTCTCTCTGAGAGTCATGCTTGCTTCACCAAGAGAAACCATGTGCATCAAAAATTAACCTTGTCTATTTTACAATTTTGCTTGAGTTGACTTTGCAACAACTAATCTGCTACTGAAATATCTCATCTACATGTAAACACCAGATTTCAGGTACAAATGAAGTGTTTGGACTGCTCTAAGCCTGGTTGTCTTCCAGTTTACTCAAAGCTAACCTGGTTCCAGCTTTCAATATCGAACACCTTTTCTTCCTGACCTTATTGCTTTTTTTTTTTTTTTGCCATTCACATATTCACCTTCCAACTCATTACTAAGAGGGAAAAGGAATGGAGAAAGTAGGAGAAATAGTACCTTTTCTCACATTTTTACGTTATCATGGTACAATACATTGTGCCTTTCCTATATGTCGGGATGCATTTTCTGCCACTAGCCTTTTTCTTGTGGTTCAAGATCTTCTGAAAAGTGCTGGAATGAATTATGCTGCACATCAGCAAGCATTGTTCTTCATTACATTCTTATTATCACATTCACTGGTTGCATTTAATTTTTGACTGGCTAAATGAGATTTTAAGTTACATTAACCCTGTACTTGGACAGCACTTAGAAATGATGAGAGTCAACTGTTAAATGACTGAGCTTATCAGAATGTATCCCGGAGTTTCTCAAAGTGTGTTTTGTAGACCACTAGTTCCAGGGCTATGTTAATAGGTGCTCTTTAGAAAATGATTCCCTAGTCAAATAAGTTTGGAGAAGTCTGGACTGAACAAATTACCTTAGTGCATAGCTTGGCAGAGCCTTTACTATGCAAATATGTATTAGGATCTCGGTGCAGGGGTGAGGGATAATTTCAATGTTTCCCAAATATATTTGACCATAGAGTCAAATTTCCCACCTATTGCTATAATAAGAAACAAGAAACAAAGGAGTCTAGTCTTCCTATTACTTAAGCTATGGTAATACAGACCCTCAGGCCTGCTGACGTGGCCCCCAAGCAGTGCATTATACTATAGAGGGCGGTGCCATTTATATAAACCACAGCCTGAATGGGGCCCTCCATCAGTCAAAGTTCAATTAGAGTAGCAGAACCACTAGAAGATTATATATGTGTGTGTGTGTACATATATGTATGTGTATGTGTGTGTACATGAGTGAGTGTGTGTGTGTGTGAGTGAAGGGATCTTTTACAGAGATTTGACCTTACACAATTTGAGGAGCTGGTTAAATAGTCTTGTAGCCAGGCCCCTCGAGATTTTAGTATCTCAGCATTTTTAATGACTGAAATATAAACTTGTGCCTGGCCCTTGGTTGTCCGCACTTGTTAGCTGCTCGCTTCCTGCCCAGCACCCTTGTTCTCGCAGCAGTTATTAACCCCTGATGTACTATTTCTTTGTCCAGCTGGAGGCGGTAACTCCAGGGTCGTGAAGAGAATATATGAGTTTGTTCTAAAGAAAGAATGAATGTCTCTGAAAAAGTTCTGACTAGCTGCTGACGCCCAGAAGCCTGGTTGCTCAAGGTGTTATCTGAGACTGAAAGCAACACAGGCTTCCCCCTGCGTCACCCCACTGTCGCCCCGCATGACAGCTTGCTGCCTCATTTCTGCGACAACACAGATCTGAGAGATTTTGCTCTCCGGCCTTCTCGTCCTGGCCAGATCGAATAAACCTTTCTCTGTCTCCAAGCACTTCTGTCGCGGTGCTTGGCTTTAGCCGCATGTCGGGTGCACCAGCCTGAGTTTCAGGGTTCGGCAACAATCTCTGTAAAGCCGTCATCTCTGTTTCGGACTCCGGAGCTTCAAGCCGCGGGCAAGGTGGTCAGGACGGGAGGAATGCGTGCCAAGCGGAGAACGGCGCGGAGCAGCCGGAACCAGCATGAGCTAGAACGCATGAGTTTGGACCGGAGCCTGCGTCCGCTCTCCCTGCCTCCGACCTGGGGGAAGCGGGTGTCCGACAGGGGAAGCTGATGCCTTTGATGACGGAGCCAGACGCACGAACAGCCCAGGAGATGGAGACGCTGGAGGAGGCTGGGGGAAGATGGACAACTGCAGGCTGGCTGTTGCCCCCCACCAGCAAGGTCAGCGAGCAGAGGAGGAACAACGCGGAAGAGATACAGAAGTGGCCACCCTGACGTTCCTACTGGGATAACGTGATATAGCTGCTGCTGCTATACTTACTTGGCTTTCAAACCGCCCAAAAAAATACCTTTTGGGGCCCTCCCTACCTGGAAACGTAGTCGAGCCTAGTAGCCACGCTGCCACGTTACAAAGCCACCGCGTGCACCCTGGCGTCCTGCAGAGCGCCCCCTGCACAGCCGCGTGGCAGCCCGGAGACGAACACAGGCCCCCCCTGCAACGGTCCCACTTAGGTGAGGGCTGCAAAGGGGAGGAACAAGCTGTTGCAAGAGACCATCCTAGTGACACCGTGCTTATTCAGAGCAGCGGCAAATTGGGAGAAATGAGCCGGCAATGTTGAAAAACTTCATTTTAATGATATTAACTTAGGATCCCTACGGCCTGCGTGGAAATCCCGGCCCTGCCACTTAGTACAAAACGAACACATTCATTTCACCTTTTGCAATGACAAAAAATCTTAGATTATATTTTTCTTAACTTCAAACAAGATTTACGAGGGCGGCTCTTCTTTTTCTTCTTCTTGTGTCCTATACGTCTTAGAGGAGATTTGCAATTCAAGAAAAAGAACCCCGTACTTTTATTTATTAGAGAAGCAAAGAAATGTCATTTTCAATCTATTCCGTAAAAGGTAAATTTCCCCTTTTATTTTCGCCACCTTATCCTTTTCCCATATCCAACCATTTTTTAAAAAATTTTTGCCCACTAAAATTTTCTTGTGGCTTCTCCAGAAATCTCACTTTTTCCCTTTAGAACTTATATAACATTAATAATTGTGTATTCTTAGTGTGGCATTACCTATGTAGGTCCTGTGTGGTTTAACTTTATTAATTTCATAATTTAGGGACATACTGATATTCTTTTCCAATTAGTTTCTATGGCTCTTCAAAGAATTATTTTATCTCAGATAACATCAAATAAAACTGCTTACAATTTTTTTATTTGCTTTATAGTTCTTTAAAGGATACAAAGACATCATTTGTGAATAGCTGATCAAATGTTAGAATTTCTTTTCGGATCCAAAAGTCCTGTTAAACTGAGATTGTATTTGAAGTTCAATTTATTTAAATATCCTGCTTTAGGACTGACCCATGAGAGGTGATCTAGAGAAAAGACAGATCAAGATAACATATTTTTTTCTTTCCCTCCTGGGTTAAAAAAAAAAAAAGGACTCTGACTGATGTAGACAGAAGACTAAGTACTGTATGAAAGAAATTACGGTTGTCTGTCCTACTTAGCAGAGAAGATCTTGGAACTACAAAAGCAAAGACAGAGTCAAGAGGATGACAAAGAATTTGACAATTAGGAGACTAAAACAAGAGGAAAATAACTACTTGTAGTCAAGCTATGTCCTTTCCCCAAAGAGAACATTTCTACATATTAACATTTAGGGTAACTTTCACTGACATGTATTGATTAAATAGTACTTTGTTTTAGGCATCATAATATCTCAGTCAACAACATTTATTATTTTACATAATTATTAAGAATTTTGCAAAAAATACTAAGAATCCAATAAATTAATATTTTCTTATCAATAAATAACTTTAAAGTAATTTTTAATATAAACTCAGTAGAGCACATTTTTGAAGGGTGAACATTTTAGATTGCTGCAATCACTGTCATCCAAATATTTCAAAATACCTGGATTTTGAGTGAGAAAGCAATGCTATTTCTGTAATTTATTTGTAAAATAAACTGAGCTTGCAAATGTAGTAAAAGTTCAAGATATTTTAAAAAAATGATACTGCACATTTACAGGGAGATAGTATACCTCTTTACAATACAACTTTGAGAGGTTAAGAAGTAGTATGTGGTTTATATAAGCCACCTTTTTTTCCCTTTAGAGAGTTTTTCAGCATATTTTAATTAAGCAAAGACCTCAAAGACCTTAACAGTGAAACACTAAGAAAACTCCAACTGGATGTCAGCTAATTTTCTAAACTTAAAGTTTTATTTTCTAGGATAAAATTATCTTTAAAGGATAATGGAGACTATTTTTAACACATTAACTGCCATGTGAGTTGTATTTAACTCAGGCTAGTTTTGAGCCAAGGCCTGGTGAAGCAAAACTCTGCAGGTGGTTCATGAAAATCTTACTTGTTGATGTTCTTATTGCTACAATTAATACTGACAATTTTTTTTTTTTTTTTTTTGAGACAGAGTCTCACTGTGTTGCCCGGGCTAGAGTGCCGTGGCATCGGCCTAGCTCACAACAACCTCAAACTTCTGGGCTCAAGCGATCCTCCTGCCTCAGTCTCTCGAGTAGCTGGGACTACAGGCATGCGCCACCATGCCCGGCTAATTTTTTCTATATATTTTTAGTTATCCAATTAATTTCTTTCTAATTTTAGTAGAGACCGGGTCTCGCTCTTGCTCAGGCTGGTCTCGAACTCCTGAGCTCAAACAATTCGCCTGCCTCGGCCTCCCAGAGAGCTAGGATTACAGGCGTGAGCCACCACGCCCGGCCAATACTGACAATTTAATTCTAAAAATTTGGGTTGCATTGCATGTAACTCACATACAGAAAACAATAAAAAATAGCAAATTAGAAAGGATCCTTCTGTTTTAATAAAACACTGTGGCCCCAGGAAAAATATTTTTTTTCTAGTGTGGCAGTCAATGTGTTAAAACTGCATTTTCTAATGACAGTTTTATTTATTTTAGGGTTTTTCTCATTTTTGCCCTTCAAATTTTTAATTTGGAAATACTGAAACCATAAAAAAGTAAAATTACAAACTTGTACACATATGTTCATGAAATTTTGTCATAGCCATAGTAAGAAACCACTCAAACATCATTAATAAATGAATGGATAAACAAATTGTCGTATAGACATACAATGGAATGCAATAAAAATAAATGAACTATTGATATGCACAATGATATGAATGAATCTCAAGATCGCTGTCCTGAATAAAAGAATTTAGGCAGCAAGAATATATAATGTATGATTCCATTTACATTTAAATCAGAAAATGCAAACAGGGAGGCTGAGGTGGGAGCATTTCTTGAGCCCCGGAGTCAGAGGCCAGCCTGGGCAACATAATAAGACCCCCATCTCTAAATAAATTTTTAAAAAACTTTTTTTTTTATTTCAGCATAATATGGGGGTACAGATGTTTAGGTTACGCGTGTTGCCCTTGCCCCCCTCCCCCCCTCAGTCCAAGTTTCAAATATGTCCATCCTATTGTGTGGTGCGCATTGCACTCTTTTTTAAGTGTTAGAGAAAGCAAACAACTTTATAGTGAATGACAAAAAAAAGAAGCTCATTGTTTGGGAAGGGGGCATGGAGGGAGGATTGGATTACAAAGGGATAAAGAAATTTGGGGGGTTATGGCAATGCTTACCTTGATGGTAGTGATGGTTTTATGGATGGATAGATATGTCAAACTGATCAAAGCACATGCTTTATATATGTGTCATTTATTGGACTGGAGCCTGTGTTAGCTGTACTTCAATTATACCTCTGTAAAGTTGGAAAAAAAAAGTAATTCATAGTAAACATAATTGCTTAAGTTTTTGCTGAGTGTTTACTATATGTTGTATCTCTTTTTTAAGCTTTTTACATTCATTAACTTATTTAACATTGCCCCCTCCCCAACAGCGCCTTAGTAGACACCATTGTTATCTCTATTTTACAAATGTAAAAACTGACACTTTGCTCTGCCACAACTGTGCAATTGGTCGACTTTCCCACATCCAAACAGGCCATTCTAGTTGCCTGAGACTCCCCAGCCGACCTAAGGTGCTAGATGCTAACTGATTAGATCCCTATTCCAAATTTAGGGAGAGAGGATTGGATTGACTAGCTTGTATTACCCATTTCTGGTACAATCTGTTGTGGCCAAGGATACAGTGGCCCAGTGGTGCTGAACCACCTCTGTGAGTCATAGTGGTCATTATGTGGGAAAGAAGCAGTTCTAAATGGGATTTATTAGATGCTGACTACATTGGGGAACTCATACTGCAGATCTCTGGAGAGAAAAGGGGACTAGAAATGGAAGCTCTAACAAGGCTGTGTGTTCAGATCAACAAAATATATAATATAATGTCTTTATGTCTCCATAACCAATATTAACTTAACAGCATTTGAGCCCAAATTTCTGCTGATGGTGGAAAACAAACTTGCAAATTCAAGTTAACTCAGTCTCTTCCAGCTTAAAAGAGAGGCTTTCAGGGGCAATATAATTCCCCATTGCTTTGCTCCTGGGTAGCACATCTAGTACATGCTAATCGTCTGTCATTGCTCATGGTTTCCCTTGGGTAGAGCACTTCCTGCCAGCCTTTGGGATCATCTCTTTCCCTGCTGCTGCTTCTTCCAGTGTCTAAAACCCTGCATTGCCTCTTGCTTGTATCATCTCTGCAGCATCCACTAACAGCATCTCTTATTGCGACCAAGAGCCCTGTTCCTGTTTGCTGGCCCTCAGCACCTATCTCGAACTTGAAGGAAGTTTAGGATTCTTTGCAGGTGTCTTCATACGACATTGACCTCAAGTCTCTCCTCTTAGATGCCTCCATCTTCCACTGATGCTCAGATGCCCTGCTGGATGCAGAGACTATCTCTAAGTCTTGAAATTCACTTAAGTTCTTGTAGGGAACTGGGCAAAGGTCTATTCTGCTCCAATATCTGAGGATACTAGTGTCTCCCAATCTTTCTAGGATTATCTAAGACAATAGGGCATCAAGCCCCTTTTATATGACTCCCAAGCATCTAAACCATGGTCAGAAATCTCCTTCAAATCCCCTTCCTACTCACTTGTGAAGGAAGATTTAATTTGGTAGAGTGGCTGACTCAAACACTACTTTTAAGTGAATTTGTATTCTTACCTAATATACGATTTATGGTTTAAATGGAATCTCAACTCTTTGGTACTTATCATAAAAAAGACTTGCTTTCAAAACTACTGATTCTTCTATGAACTTAAAATAAAAGGAAATATGAATCTCAAAGCTGAGCACCCTTTGTTCTAGGCTGCATGTGCCCTTCACAAGAGGACAGTGAAAGAAAGCTGCCTTTACTGTCTGATTGATTGGAGAGGTAGTGGTAAAGGAATTTAAAATATTTCTCCTGCTTTGGTCATGATGAAATAGACTGGACTTGTATTATTCACATACAGTTATAAAACAAAGTAAAATATATAAAAAAGCTGTTTTCAAGCATAGGACAACAGGCAGAACAGGACTATAATTTTTGAGAGTAAAGAAACACAAAAGATGAGCTACACATGTGTTCCAGCTCTCGACTTGGCAGCCCTTTCCCTACCACAGTGCAGGGAAGTGGAACTCTAATAGAGTGGCAGCCTTGCTGAGCTACGGAGGCAAAGACTGGAGTTTGGGGTGTTGAAGTGGCTAGAATTTACAGTGCAGGGTTATGAAGAAGAGGGAAGTACACAAGGTAGGGAGGAGGCAGCGTTCAACACAGATATTCTTGGCTACTGGCTGGGCTGTGCATGCAAAAGATAAGACTTAGACAAATCTTGCAAAAAATTTGCTTTTGTGAGACTGAGCACTGAATACAGGTACCACAGTACGGCCCTAGAAAACACCCTGTCCTGACCAGAGTGGAGATGCCTCCCTGATCACTTTGGACATTCAGTTGTCATCCAAAAAAAACATGCCTTGGGCATGTCCTAGATCATAAAGTATATCCTGAGACTAAGAAAAAAGACTGAATATGACCCACCATCAAAAATTAAATAAATAAATAAAATCAAGCTGGACAGGATCAAAGGATACACCAATAATTTAACTATTTGGTAGAAAAAAATTCAACACCCTTTAAAAAGAATACAGCACAGTTCATTCTTCCTACAATGAATCATTCGCAATGTCTAGTATACATAAGAAATATTAGGCATCTGAAGATTCAAGAAAACATAAACCATTACCAAGAAAACAAGCAGTCAACAGAAGACCGAGATGTTGGAGTTGCCAGATAATAACTCTAAACTAGCTGTAATAAATTAAAGGAAATGATAGTGATAATATATGAGAGATGGTAACATCAGCAAAGAAGTAGAAACTACACACAAAAAACCAAAATGTAAATTCTAGAACAAAAGGTGCATCTAAAATGGTAAAAATACCAGATTGCCTTAAGAGTAGATTGGGAACTATGGCAGAAAGGGCCAGTGACCTTGAATCTAATGTACAGAAATTATTCAATCTGGAGCACAGAGAAAGGGATTGAAAAAAAATGAGCTGAGCCTCACATGTGACCTATGTGAAAATATCAACTGGTCTAACACATATGTAATTGGAGTCTAAGAGAGAGAGAATGTACAGAAAATGGGACAGAAAAATATTACTTGAGAAAATAATGGGTCAAATACTCTGAATTTGGTTAAAAAAAAGCATCAATCTGCAGAACCTAGAATCTCATCAAAACCCAAGCAGAATAAAAATATGAAGAAAACCACACTTGAGTACATCATAATTAAACTGCTGAAAACCAAAGAAAAAGAAAAACAATTAAAGTGGTCGCAGAGGATAAAAAGACATGTTAGAAAAAGGGAAACAACGATAGGGATGATGGTTAAAAAAAGAAAAAAGAAAAGGACAGAAAGAATGAAAGACAGAGATAAAGTGGCAATCAAGAACTCTATTAATACATCCAGGGTAAGTATCCTTCACAAATGAGTGAACTAAAAACATTTTTAGATAAAAACTGAGAGAGTTTGTCACCAGCAGACTTGCCCTTGAAGAAATGCTGAAGAAAGTTCTTTAGGCTGAAAAGACATAATATCAGATGAAAATTCAGGTCTACTAGAAGGAATAAAGAGAACCAGGAGTGGAAACTATGAGAGTCAACATTTAAAAATATGTTTTTTTCCTAATTTCTTTATGACAACTAACTGTTCATATGTATATAGACATATGTATATATCTATATATCTCTCTATACACACACACAAATAGGCATACCTCAGAGATATTGCAGCTTTGGTTCCAGACCACTGTAACAAAGGGAATGTCACAACAAAGCAAGTCACACAATTTTTTTTTTGGTTTTCCAGTGCATATAAAAGTTATGTTTACACTGTACTATAGTCTATTAAGCATACAATAGCATTACGACTAAAAAATGTAAATATCCTAATTAAAATATACTTTATTGCTAAAAATTGCTTACACAGAGACACAAAGTGAGCACATGATGTTGGAAAAGTGGTGCTGATACACTTGATTGACACAGGGTTGACACAAAGCTTCAATTTGTAAAAAATGCCACATCTGCAAAGCACAATAAAGCAAAATGCAATAAAGCAATGTATGCCTGTCTATGAGTGTGTTTGTGTGTGTACATACACATACACGTACTCATTGCTTAGATATACGTATATACATTACTTACGGTATTATAACATTTGCAGATGTGAAATATGTGAAAATAATAGTACAAAGGAGAGAGTAAAATTATACAGCTATGAAGTTATTAGCCTTAACATCAAGTGGAACAGTATTAAGACTAAGTGAACTACATTAAGTTAAGGATGCATATTGCAATCCCCAGAGGAACCAAGGATCTTCATTATAAATCCACTAGCAAGTGTCATTCACATGTTTATTCTTATATCATTTTTCACTGTTAGCCACAGTCTAAGTTAGTAAAAGCAATTCTCTGTATGGTATAAAAATCATTTGGTCAAGATAAGCAGCTTTTTTTTAAATGATCTGGCATGAAAGGAGGATAAAATTTAATGCATTTTATATCCTTGAGTGTTATTTCTCATACCTAAACTTTGGTGAGATCTCACATCTAATAAATCCTTAAATTGGTATGCCTTGTGGTGTTAGCTGTAGCCTTCCCCTGGGAAAGCCTGTGTCACAAATACGGAATTTTCTTCTTGTTTTATTTACCTTTGCCTTTGATACTTTGGATCAATGTTTTTGTAGATCACGTGTATTTTTGTATCAAAGGCACAAAATCCTAAAGAGAATTTTTAAAATATAAAATATTTAATGGCATATATTGATCATTAGAATTGCTATTTAAAATTTTTAATTAATTATATTGAATAATCGAGATTCTATTCTGTGGTAGAAAACATACTTTCAAAGGAATAGTACATCTTCCTGTACTATTTGTATTTGGATCCAATCCACAAATCTTTCAGACAGCTCTACTCTACAAATTGTAGTCCTCAAATCCAATAATCTGAATTGGTGACATAGCTACACATTGACCAATATCATATTCTTACATTACACATATAATTTCATTGTTTTACAAACAATGGCAGGCGATAATGCGATATTTTTAAGACAATCAAAAAGACTAACATCGTAGCAGTTATTTGTTAACAATGCTCTAGCTCCATGCACTCAATTCTGACAGAAACAAGAATGCGGAATGTGTGATAATATCACAGGTTTATCTCTTGGCGAAGATTGCCTTCTGTTGGATAATTTGCCCTTAAGGATTCTATTTCTGGATCAGATTTTGATTAG
Source organism: Avahi laniger (assembly GCA_963575035.1). Classification (NCBI taxonomy): domain Eukaryota; kingdom Metazoa; phylum Chordata; class Mammalia; order Primates; family Indriidae; genus Avahi; species Avahi laniger. The sequence goes on along the minus strand of CAUYSK010098721.1, from coordinate 5,263 downwards.
GAATTAAAAATATTGAGCCTTGAGTCAAAATAAAAGGAATAGAATTATTTAAAAAAGAGAATACATTCACACTCTCTCCATTTAAAAAAGAAAACAGAGTTTAAGAGGAAACCTTGAATTTTGAGACCACATCCCTGGCTGGTTACAAATTCTTTAGCTCATTATTTTAAATGGGCACAATGAACATTATTTGGACAGGGAATTCTTTTAAAAATGTGTTTATTCTCCTCAGATCCCCATCAGATCTGCCTGACTTCTGAGGCTGGCCTGTCACTTTGAACTTCCGGTTGGACCACCTATTGTCTCCCAGTTTGTCCTGCCTGGGGTTCATCAGATCGTGGGTTCACCTCATTCATTCCAGGGTCTAGCCCAGCTCAAGAGACTAAAATCTGAGTCCAAACCAGACTCCATTACCCAGACGGAGAATTTTGTGGCCCAAGGATATAGCTAGGTGGCTGAACAAATGGTTTGAAGATTGGCATCAATATGCCAATGTCCAACAAGGACACTGGTGATATACAGTTGATTCAGGAAAAAGTACTCAGTGTCTGTTCTTACCATCTTTCTAATGGGATGGATGAAAAAAATTGAACACTATGCTTGTTATCAGCTATAGCTCTCACAAGGAATGATTGCAAATACTCATTAAGACAGCAATAGAATTCAAAATGACTTTGTCTAACTTTGAAAAATGGTGCTGTTCAGAATGAAAGAAAAACATTCCACATAGAAAGTTCAAGTAATATCACATAGTCTTATGAACTAAAGCCAGTTCAAAGGTCAAAAGCAAAATCAAACGACAGTGAGAGGCCAAGCAGAGAGAAATGATAAAGCAAAAAAGAGAAAAATTCCAAGGGTTAGGACCAATCACATGTTGCAAATACATGAGCCAAAATTGGATATTATTTCCAAATTAGTTACCACATTATCTTCATAAAATTCCTCCTCAGAACAAAACCTTGTGCAAGGATGTTAAAGTTTGCAATTTATGTAATACTGAGCCTGAAATACATATATCATGTATAGTTGCAAAAGTCAAGTGGAAAAGTATATATAAGTCAAGAATAATCAAAGGATAAACTATAATCAAAGAATAATCCATAATCTCCAAAGTGAGAATTGTGGATAAGGATTTGAGTAATGGGTTGTTCTGGGACAGAAAATTGGAAAATGGGTTAGTTGGACGTAAGTATAAAATATATAAAAATGATCACAAAATCCTAGAAAGGCTTCATAATGAGCTTGGAAACATCACATGTGCATTGGTAGCCAGGGGTTCTCTGCCTCAGAACGTGCATGGAGAGAAGAGGTTACCTGATTTATAATCTTAGAGAGATCCAACTCCACTTTTGAAAATTAAAAAAAAACAACAACAACAAACATTTCTGTTGAGGAACAACATTAATAATCATATGGTCTAATATTAAAAATGGAGCTAAAAATAAACTAAGAGTAATAATATGTTCAGTATGTCCCTGGCTCATTTTTTCTCTCCTGGTAGTTAATTGCCTCTTCTAATCCATTATAGATATTTTCACCTTAGATTTCCTTAGCTCCTGTGTAGTCTCTGCTCTTTGCTTTAAGATCACTGCGATTATTATTTATCACATCTTTCTGGCCCCACTAATATGTAAAATTTAGATAATTTGCTTTTCCAAAGGACAGTGATTAAACTATTAAGGGAATTAGATTAGGTCTCCAAAGGTATGAGGAAGCAACATAAAACACTATCACTATGTATAGAAAAGAGACAAATGAAAGGAATTTGGTCGTATTCTACAACTTTGGGGAAAAGGAAAACACTATCATCCATTTTTGATGTGCTGGCTTAGTTTATGCAACAATTATTAATTTGTTGGGGGTCACATCAAGTACTGAGCAAGAGACATAAAATACTAAGATGGCTCAGTCCCTCAGAGGATTAATAGTCTTGTCAGGAACATAGGACTAAAATGGAGACGAATCGTACCAACAGTATCAAGAGGGATCAGAGACGGGAAAGGTCATTTCCAGAGAGATCAAGAAGCCTTCAAGGTAAGGGTGAAGATGGAATTTTGAGGAAACATTTCCAGAAATGTTAATAACAGAAGCAAATCTGTTCAAGAAAATGCCATTAGGTTGGCGTAAACGTTTAGGACCCTCCAAGAAATTTGAAGACCAGTGTGGGCTACGATTTGAAAATCATTGTAGAGAATCTGACTACTCACGATCTTCCTTAGCTGTCTCAGAAATCTGTCATTTTTCTTATTGATAAGGGGAGAAGCTGAAAGTTATTTGAGTATGAAAATTGGCTGATGGAGGTAGTATTTAAAACTGATGATGCTGGGAGCATAGTACAAGGAGCAATGAACTTGGGAAAGGAGGTGAAACGGATGCAAAGCAATGAGATAATAAACAGTTGTCCAGTTCAGATCACTGGAGGAGGCAAACCACTTTGAGACAAAAAAATAAATATTATTTTTCACGATGAAAAAAATGACAGCGTTTGGGAATGGTGGACTATTTATCATCATGCATACCCAAGGGTTATGCTTTTTGTTTTTAACCTTCTGTTGCAAATAGTATTATCCTTAACTGAGAATCTAATGACAAATCCTCTTTGGAATGTTATTCTGAAGTCTCTTTGGAATATCTGCAGATGATCAAAAGAACTTGAAATGCTTTCTTGTTGCTTTTAAAATGTGAGGGGGAAAGAAATTGCTTTTCAAAATACCAGCTGCAGGATGAATTTCCAGAAACTGTAGCTTTAAATGTTTCCCTTCATTTTCTTTTAAGCCAAATAATCTGTGTATATTTTCAATACCTTTTTTTCCAGTATCTTTTCATATTAACCGTGAGGTAATGAATGGCGGGTAAAGAAGGAAGGGGAGGGAAGAAACTGTCCATTTGAAAAGAGTTCATTATTTTTGCTCTATTTTGCAGAGTGTCATTTTAAATAAGTGCTAGCCTGGAGAAGGTTTTTATTGTTTTGAACCACAGGCTTTATATTACCCTAAAAAAAAAAAAACTCTCAGCCGCAAGTTGGATGCTTCTGGCAGCAGTACAAATCTAGCACCACCCAGGGAGGGAGCGTATTTGCTTCTTCGCTCATTTCTGTCAGGGTTGAGGAATGCTGGACATCCAAAGATAAGGGAGGCTGCGGCACGCTGCTCCCCAGCCCCACACCTTGGGCCTCCTCCTTTTGCAACACACAGGTAAGTACACTGCGGTACTGCTTCAAACAGAGCGTCCCTGGCTCACGGCGAGCAAGCGGTGAGAGTCAAGTACGCTGCACTGAAAATACCAAATGGGTCTCCTCTACCCCTTCAGGGAGCTCAACTTGGCCTGCCTTAGGTCATAAGGTTCTGACTCCACCCAATAAATTCCTGAAAAAGTCCTTTTGTGTTTTATTGTTATTTATGTCTTTGCATATCACTTTGCAGCATGTTTTTCTATAGCTTATAAAAAAAAACCCACTAAAACAGCAACTGAATGTTTGTTTGTTTGTTACAAACCCATGCCTAGTTATTAGTCTTTATTCTTTCACTTTCAGAAATTATAAGGTCTTATAGCAATCTGTATTGCTGAATAACGAAATGTCATATAAAGTTTTCAATTCAATATTTTAAAATAACACAAATGGATAAAATATAAGACTTGACATTGGACAGTGAACCGGAAAACTATAGAAATAAAATTTTCCCATAGTATGGTAGTAGTCTCTAAATATAAAACTCAACGTTATAAATTTGGGTTCTTAATGAATTTTTTATATCACAAATTCTGTTTCCACTTAGATGTCAGAAACTGAGCTGGAAAAGATAAAAGTAAGAACAGCTGAGCATTTTGAAAATGATAAAAATAACATTTCTTGGTTGAAGGAAGGTAAGTCTTCTTGCTCTTGATTTTCTATTGGTGTGAAAATTTTTATAAGCAAGGAATGGCATGGGAGAATGAGAAAAAGTGCCCTGGCAGTTCGAATGATATTAGTATTTCTGATTTTCATTATTATTATTATTTTCAACACACATGTGGCCTAAGTGGTCATTTGAGGATCTTTAATATTAAAATGCTTGTTATAGCCCCTGCGTTGCAGGAAACATAGATTACTTTGTTGGTAAGACTTAATATGCATTTTCAGTTCAGAAACATAGTATCTGTGAGGTTCTTGTAGTGCTGTAGATTTTTTTCCTTTATAGCCAAGAAGACTAATTTGAGGACAAGTATTTTTAAATAATAATCACAGAAAGGAATGCATGCTGTAGAAAAGTATGTCCACAAATAGAATCGCCATTCACTGCAATTAGAAAAGCCACCTTCCCAGGGGAGAATGCTGTCGGCCACGGCACAGCATGTGTAAGACGGTTGCTTGAAATACACACACAAATCGATACGTTCTCCTATGATGAGTACAAATTTGTGCACTTTCGAAAATATCTCTAAACCTGTGATTATTTACTAGAAGGTTTGGTTTCATAATCTTTTGATTTTATGAACACCTTTAATGTCTCTTAAAGGAAACTGATTTGGTATTTTATCTAAATAGGTACGCTGTGTCTTTTGTCTAATTTTATGAATCTATTAAATTGTAAAGGGACAGCTCTTAAGTAGCTGAAATTTTTTATAATTGTTTTATGAGGTCATAGGAGACTCTAATAAATATGTCAAGCAAGTTAGACAACACCAAAATAATAATAATAATATTAACAACATCAACAATGTTTATTGACATTTATTGATGATTATGCTGAATCATCGTGACAACCCTATGAAGCAGTTACTATTCCCAATTTACCAATAAGAAAACAGAACCTTAAAGAGTCCAAGTGACTTGCCTAAAATTACAAAATTAGGAAGTGCCAGAGCTGGGGTTCGATGCCAGTTTGTATGATCCTACAGCGTGTGAATTGAACCACAACCTCTTCGTGTTCGAAAGGAAAAAGTGTTTAAGTTACTTATCAGGATGTGATCTGTGTTCAAGAAAGCTTTTCCTACAGTGTCTGAATCAACACCTCCAACTTCATCACACCCTCGCATCCACTCTTGTCCTAAATCCCACCCTACCCCCACCCTCATTTTTAAAATGTTTACTTTTTTAAAAAAGATCATTCCTTCTGCCCAATTGCCCAGCAACCATAGTGGGGGATAAAAGTTAATACAGACATAAAGTGTTCTTGGAATCATTTCCTTTAAAAAGCCACAGGGCTAGAAAATTCTCTAACTTCTTCTTATTAAAAGGTCTTTTAAATTGAATTCTTTAAATACAAGGTAGAAGAAAAAAAAA
>CAUYSK010098720.1:0-11930 GCA_963575035.1 Avahi laniger | reverse complement strand
AAGCCTGATGACCTTTAACAGGTGAATGGTTACACAAACTGTGGTATACACATACCATGGTGCTATGGTCTCATATTTAGTGTCCCTTCAAAATTCATATTAGGCCGCGGAAATTTTCAGAAGTGATTAGGTCATGAGAGTCGAGTCCTCACGAATGAGATTACCGTCTATGTTAAAAAAAGGGCCAAGGGAGCTGGTCACCCCTTCCACCATGTGAAGACAGAGCAAAAAGATGATGAAGTGGACCCATACTAGATATCAAATCTGCTGGTACCTTGATCTTGGATTTTCCAGTGTGCAGAACTGTGAGAAACAAATTTCTGTTGTTTATAAGACACCCAGTTTATGTTATCTTGTTATAGCAGCCCAAACAGACCGAGACACATGGAATAATACTCAGTAATATAGAAGAATGAACTATCAATACATGCAAAAACTTGAGCAAATCTCCAGGATATTAATCATACTAAATGAAAAATGACAATTCTAGTGATTACATGCTATATAATTCCATTTATATAACAGTCTTGAAATGATAAAATTTTAGAAATGGAGAACATATTGCTAGTTCCCAGGGGTTAGGATTGCAGTGAGATGGGGAGAGAGAGGTAGATGTACCTTAATAAAATGGCCAGACAAGTGATCACTGTGATAATGAAAACATTCTACAATTTGACTGTATCAATCCTGGTTTTGATATTGCATACATTACAGTTTTGCAAGATGTAACCCCTGGAAAAAACCGAGTAAAGGGTGCATGAGATCTCTCCAAATTATTATCTACAACTGCATGCAAATTTATAATCATCTGAAAATAAAAAGGTTAATTAAAAAATCTTAATCATATTTGTTTAGGATGGTATAGAGTAAGTTAGAAGAGCCAAGTAAAAAGGAACAAATTTAGTTCCCAGAATTAGAAAAAATAATTACATAGTACAGTGTAATTGTGTCCTTTCTTCTATGTTATTTCATTAAATCTTTCATTAACCATATTTTAAAAGACTTAATTTTCTCTACTTTGATATGACTAAATTTGTATTACTTTCTCTTGTTTTGTCTTAGAAATTGTACATTGAATCAATTCTGTTTGGGATTTCTTTGGGAGAAACCATCTCTTGAACTGTAAAGCAAAAAAAGAAAAAATTATAAGCAAATATTTTTAAAAGGCATTTCAAATATTTCCAATGTCTGATATTACACATATACCATTTGACTGATATTTTCACCAATCTCATACATTTCAGAATAAATGTAATACTTCAAAAATGTTGGTTTATTAAGTAGAGACAACAGAATATTTATGATTGCAAAGGGAAGAAGTCCATTGATGGAATACTAGGGAAAAAACAAGAATTAAGGAATAAGAAGCCAGTGAAAGAGGGAAAACAGAATAACTGAGAAAGATTACATAGAAGTGCAAGGCAGAGACTGTTCTGCATTCAACATAATTTTTTAAAAGTTTATCCTCCATTTAACTAGTTATTTCTTCAGCTGTATTTATACTGCTCTTGTTTTCACTTTTAAATTATTTTAAGTAAATATATTACTGAAATACAACATATGTACAGAAAAATATAAAAATTATACATAAATGGCTCAATCAATTTTCACCAGGTGAGCAAAGCTATGTAACCACCACCTGAATGAGGAAATATAACATCACCAGAACCCAAGAAGCTTATGTCCTACCTCAGTCCCCAACCATACCCTCTCAAAAGTAACCGATATTCTGACCTCTTTGACCATAGATTATTTGTTCCTGTTTTTGTACTTTGTATAAATAGAATTAAAAAGTATAGATAAAAATAAAATCTAATTATCTTTCCCACAATCTATGTCTCTCCTTAAGTGTTTCCTATCTTGGCTTCCTAAATTAGAACCTCTAAATTCCTCTTCTTTTTCTTTCTCCTCATTCCCCTATTTTATCAGCTCTCTAGCTCTGGGTATCAGTTATCTAAACGTTTTTTAAATTCCTCCTTGATTCTTTGTTCCTGTTGGCACTGATTTAGGAGATCGTTAATATTTCTTAGTCAGTAGTGAGCACCCAAATTGTCCCCCTGCCCTCATACTACCCGCTCTGCCTCAAACTTTCTCCCTCCTACTTCCAACAGGATCTTTCTAAAATACAACCTGCTTAGTCACTCACTTGCTTGAAAGCAAGATATAACTTGCTTCATTTTCAAGAGAAAAAAAAAAAAGAAATCCAATCATCTTATCTTAAACACAAATTCCTTGAAAACCTGGCCTGGTATGTTTCCCCACGTTCACTCTGCTTACATATCCTAGCATGCACTGTACTCCAGCCATACGGTATTACTTGCAGTGTTCAAAACGTAAATACTCTTTCACATACTTCTAAGTCTTCGCGTGTGCTCTAATTTCTTCCCAGATGCTTTTCTACCTCTTTGTCTGTCTAGTAAAAATCTTACTCAACCTTTAAAACTCAATTAAAGTATCTTCACTACTCCCCCTCTCACTCTCAGACACAGTTAGTAGCTGCATGTGACATTTGTTTCAGTATAATCCTTAGATACGTCTATGTAGCATTTCTAACATATAAAATTACTTCTTGGCATGGCTCTCTGCTCCATAGGTTCAGTGCTTTTCTATTCCCCTCTATATTCCCCATGTCTAGAATAGTATAAAATAAATGTTTTATTTGAGTGAATGAACAGTAATAAAATTAAGAATAAAACAACTAAAAATAGAAGTACGATAATATTCTCTAGAAGCATCAAGGAAGGAAGTGATATGTCTTCACACAAATGAGGGCATTAAGCTCAGTCTTAAAGAATAGTTAGAATTTAGGCAGGCTGAAAATTAGGCAGAAATTGATCTTTCATTGCTCACTAGCAGGAACACTTCTTCGGAGAAGGTGCACCTGGTGAATTCCAAATGTCACTTAGAAAGAACTCTTCTTCACAGTATTTCAGACAATAAAATCACTTCTTTGAATTTAGAACCTTCAGACAGCAACTCAGACTCAGGCCCTGGCTCCTGGATGTATTTTGATTAATAGAAAATCGTAAAGCAAGCACTGGCCTGGGCTTTGAACAGTCCTAGGTTCAAATCCCTGCTGTTTGCAGTATTTGTCAATTAATAAGTCTCCATTTTATCCTCTATATAGCAGGAATAACACACCCTTTTCCAGGTAGGTTAATGTGAGAATCAAATGAAATAATGTTTCTAAAATGCCTGGCATGAACTTGGCAAGTAGTATCCTCAAAATTTTAGTTCTCTTTTATGTTCTCCCAATATATGCTTGTAATGTTTTCCTTTTTATGCACAGGCTATATATATTGCAGAAGGCTGGGGAGATGGGAGGGTGGAGGTGGTGCATGAACTGTGCGGCACACTATGTGGCGGAGAACTTAACACCATCCAGGGCTGAGCATAAGCAGTAAATCCTGCCATGCATGGTGTGTTCTACTGACCTCTGAGATTCTCTGGAGCCCCACTGTGGCCTGGATTGCTGACACAGGCACGATGGAAACTCTGCTGCTCAGTCAAAGCAGCGAGCTCACTCCACCTGATTTTGCACAGATTGAGAGCACCACACTTCTTCCCCCTGATTTGTGCTTAGAAGAGATGAAGAGAAACAAATGTCTGAAAACAAAACCCACATGCTATGTCAGCTAGTTTTGAAGTTCCAGTCAAGGTTGCACATAAATAAATTTTTTCTTGCCTAGATGGTCTCCATTTCTGTCATGCAGCAACACTGTGCAAGCATCTAGTGTAGACGCATCTATATCTGACACTGAGAGGATGCAGGGACCCACAAAAGCAATGGGACGGCCGTGATTCAGCTGATCGATGCAGCTCTCGCTGCTTAAAAAGAAAAATAAATAAATTAGCTTAGTCATTGCATATTTTCCTCTGTATGATACCACACACATTCATTTGACAAATGTTTTTTAAGCATTGACTATGCGCTAGGCACAGTGTTTGTTACATGGTAGAGATTCTGTGGGAGATAACACAGATGAGTTCCGTGGTCACAAACCTTATCGTATACTATAATTTATCAACAACCAATTTCAGCAATTTCCTTGTTCACAGAACTAGTAAGATGTGCAGAGACCCCAAAGCATAATTATTTAGCAAGATATATATTAAGCACTAGGCAATGAGTTGCAGTAAAAAAGAATCAGAATATGTAGAAAATGGAGAAAGATTTATTGACACAGATTTGCTATAGATGCAAATGCAGGTTCCAAAGAGATCCGCAGTGGGTAATTTGGATCATGAATTATTGTGAATAAAGACCTTGGGAGCAGATGAAGGGGTCAGAGCCAGAGGGATATATCAAAGAAATGAGACAGAGACAACCTGTATTATTAGTTTTCTATTGTGCATGACAAACTACCACAAACCTGGGCATCAGTTATGTAACTCCACTGCTCAGGTTATCACAAGGCTGCAATCAAGGTGTCAGCTGGCTGCATCCTCATCTGAAGGCTCAGGCTGTGGCTGCTGTAGATTTCATGTACACTGGGTCTTCACAGCTAACACAGGAGAGTCTTTCTGATACTTCACCTTTCAAGGAGCTCCCCTCACTCAGGATAATCTCCCTTTGACTAACTTGAAGTCAACTGATTAGTAATCTCATCGCAGGAGTGATATTCTGTCATATCTACTATCATTGATGGCACACAAATGTAGGAGATTGTAGAGCACCAACACCAGGGGACAGGAATCTTGGAGGCCATGATGGAATTTTGCTTCAGATCTAAACAGAAAACTGTCAATTGATATTTCTTCCAAGGAAGAAAGGCTTCACAGTTATCTGTCTTTATCCTACATGTGCCTGTTCACCCTGTGTGGAGGAGACCTGCAGCGTTGAGGAGTTAGACTGTAGAATTGGAGCACCTGAGTTCAAATCCTGGCTCCACTTCTTATGCCTGTGTGATCTCAGGTAAGTTACTTAACATCTCTAAGGGCATGAATGATGAGTTCCCTCAAAAAATTTTAATTTAGCCTCTGTAGATAATATTAAGTTAATTGTGATTTTAAAAGGTAGTACAAATGTGACCATTTGGTAGATTTAATTATAGAGGAAATTTTTTAAGATTCTGATTGTGATTCTTTCTCCTTGGGAATTAAGTAAAGGAGATCAAGTACCAGCTTGCATATTAAGAGTGAATATTGTGATTAGAATGAAAAATAATGACCTTATCTTATTCTGTATCTGAAGACTACAAAGTATTTCAGTGTATTAGGTACTAATAGATTCTGATTTGTTAAATTAAGTAAAATAGTTGAACCAATAAGTACTAGAACCCTGCTTCTAATGAGTAGGTCTTCAGAATAACTAAGCCAATGAAAAGACTCTTCTCTTGTTGCATAAAATCTTGGAGTCACAAGGCAAGGAGGAGTATATCCCCTGCTTCTGACATCAGTGGACAGGGGTAGCTGAACCCTTGGTACAGGCTGGTGCTACCTGAGTGGACATCTTGCTCATTGGGAAGATATATTTGATCCCTCCTTAGTTCTTTGTCTCATCCAATTAATAACATTGATATCATCCTCCAGGAGACATAATGTCCACATTGATCGAGAACCATAGGATTTCAAAGAAGGTAACCAGGACTGTGAATGTGTCCTGCCTTAGGGACAAGGGTGGTGTGCTGGGCAGAACTACGACTGGTGCTACTGCATCCTTGTTTGTCCACCGCATCCAAAGTCCTACCTTTTGTAACAGTCTAACTTCAAATGCTCAATGGGTTGGGTCTATATGGGAATGTTATGGATAATTCAGCTAGGCTATTATATTCTAATGTAAGAAACCCATGAAAACTGCAATATATTAATAGCAGCAGTTTTTGTAATGTGCTAAAGTGAGTAGATTTAGAGCATTGGCTCTCAGCCTTTGTTTCTCACCCCCAGAGATTGCTGTTGTGGCACTGATGTTAGGTATTGGATAGATCACTTGAAACCATACTTTGAGAAATGCTGTTATGAAAAACAGCAGGCAAATTTGGTGGCTGTAATTATCTAGGCAAAGGCCACCCTGGCCTAGACTACTATGCTGTGGGGCATGGGAGGACTGAAGCAGATGCACTTTTGGTGTTTGTTAGCTTAGGCTTTCCTTTTGAGGCAAAAATGTTTTTGTCACTCAGAACAGATATTTAGCAGAAAAAAATTTTCTCTCCCCCTCAATCTCTTTCAGCTCTGAGAGGCTGCATTTTATCATTTAGACATAGAACATCAGAGAATTCTGTAATACGAGGTAACAACATAATGCAACCAAATGGCACAATAACAACTCCCTTAACGTATATTTGCTGGATTACTTATATCTGTGTTCAGTTGGGGGAAAAAAGTCACTAAACTCACACAGATACTTCTCAGCTTACAAAATGGCAACAAACTACAAATTCTTCAGAAATAACTCTAATAACAAAAATAAGAAATTAGCTTATTTTGAAAGGAAAATATTTTTATTCATTAACTAGGGTAGAATTAAAAAAGTTCTAGGTTATTCTTAGTATTTCCCTTAGCAGGAAAATTTCCACCTTGAAAAGACCTTGAGAAGGTTGGAAAGTTTATATTGGAAGAAAAAATAAAAATAGGACTTAATTAACTCAGGTTCTTTCCTTGTGTTGAGGGGCTCTATGAAAACTCCAGGGTCGGGAGGCTGAGGCAGGAGGATCGCTTGAGCCCAGGAGTTTGAGGTTGCTGTGAGCTAGGATGACGCCACGGCACTCACTCTAGCCCGGGCAACACAGTGAGACCCTGTCTCAAAACAAAAACAAAAACAAAAAACAAAACAAAACAAAAACCAAAAAATGAAAGGATTCGATGCGGGGAGGGGAGGGTAATAGGTGAAATTTATTTTTTTCCCTTCCTGCCCTTTCTTACTTTCTTTTTTATTTCTATAAATTGTTTTAAGTTTGCCAAAACAAGATGATATATTTGTATACACGTGAGAGGTAGGAGTACAATTTTGTTACATGGATACATTGTGTGGTAGCGAAGCCTGGACTTTTCGTAGATTGTATCCGCTGCCTGAATAGTCTACATTGTTCCTATAAAGTGATTCTTTTAATCACCCACCCCCGCCCACCTCCACCCTTCTGAGTCTCCGATGTCTTATGTTTCCACACTCTGTGGCCACGTAGACACGTTATTTAGCTTCCACCTGTAACAGCAAGCATGCAATATTTCACTTTCTATTTCTGAGTTCTTTCACTTAAGATAATAGCCTCCATTTCCATCCGTGCTGTGACAAGAGACATGATTTCGTTCTTTTTTATGGCTGAATAGAATTCCACGGTGTACAGAGACCACATTTTTCTCGTCCACTCATCCACCGATAGACACGTAGGTTGATCTTGAGTCTTCAGTACTGTGAATAGTTCTACGATAAACATGTGAGCGCTGGTGTCTTTTCGTTTATTTATTTAATAGGGCTATTATTTAATCGCAACTTAAACAGATGGGTATTGTCTTTTTACATTTATTTTTTTCATTGAGCTATAATGCACCTAACATCACAATCCGCCCCTTGAAAGTGGGTGTTAGTATAGTCACTGTGTTGTGCGACTGTTAATAACAGCACCAGCTAATTCCAGAGCATTTTCATCACCCCAGAAAGAAACCCCATCCCAACTCCCCCGTCCACAAGCCCTGGTGACACTGATCTGCTTCCCGTCTCTACAGATGACCCTGGACTTTTGCTGCCCACTTCTGACTGGGCCAGGGGGTGCCCAGAGAAGGGGTGAAGTGAAAACGAGCTTTCAATGACATGTCGAAATTGCTCTGATCAAAGTTCCAAACTCAAGGTTTCCAGAAAGAGCAATAACATTTTTTTTTTTTAAACAGGGGCAATTAAAAATCTCCCAGGCTGAGCAAGATCAAACGGGTGTGTGTAGATCCCTCTCTCTGAAGGCTGTTCCCCCCAGGTAGCATGTGACTTAGGGAGGTGTTTATTTGTAAATGTGCTCGCTGCACTTCCTGCGAGGCATTGGAGGTCCAATTTGGGTAATTTACTAAATGCGGGGTCCCTTAGAAACGTGGGGGCTTGAAAACTCTTTGCAACCCTGTAGGGCTCACTTTCCCCTTTTCCTTTGCCAAATGATTTTTTCCTTTGATACTACAGTTGAGGTCAGCAAACTTTTCCTACAAAGGACCAACTAGTAGACCAGGTGCAGTGGCTCTCGCCTGTAATCCCAGCACTCTGGGAGGCCGAGGTGGGAGGATCACTTGAGGCCAAGAGTTCGAGACCAGCCTGAGCAAGAGTGAGACCCTGTCTCTACTAAAAATAGAAAAATTAACCGGGCGTGGTGGTGCACACCTGCAGTGCCAGGCACTTGGGAGGCTGAGGTAGGAGGATCGCTTGAGCCCAGGAGTTGGAGGCTGCAGTGAGCTATGATGAGGCCACTGCACTCCAGCCTGGGTGAAAGAGGGAGACCCTGTCTCTAAAAATAAATAAATAAATAAATAATTTCCCCAACCATTACAAAAAATGTAAAATCCATTTTTTCTTTTCTTTTTTCTTTTTTAAATTTTTCCTCACTCCCCCGTAAAATCCATTTTTAACTCACAGGGTGTAGAAAACCAGGCCGTGGGCCCCAGTTTTCCACCCCTGATATGGGATGTGATCGTCCTTTGCACCAGGAGGTACTTGAGGCTTAAAGCGTGCCCATGTTGTTTATCTTCAAGGTCCTGCAAATCACTTTCCCCAAGGGTCATTCGTTTCACAGTCATTGTTGAACCCCAGCTAGGCACCAAGCATCGCACTACTCAAAATCCCTGCCCTCACGGAGCTCATGGTGTGGTGAGGGAGAAACGGGCCGCGCACAAGATAAACGGTATTTTAGATGTCAGGAAAGAAAGCAGAGAAGCGGCGATGTATGGAGGGAAGGAGTAAAGGCTGCGGTTTTGAGGAAGATGGCAGGGAAGGTCTCCCGGAGAAGGCAACATCAGGGAAAGGTTGGGATGCGCCCTGTGGATATCTAGGAAAGGTTTTGAGATGAAGGGCACAGCCCGTGCAAAGGCCCTGGGGCAGGATGGTGCCAGGGGCATTGGAGGCAGTGAGGAGGCCCGTGTGGCTGGAGCAGAGCGAGGAGGGGGAAGAAGAGAGGGGATGGGGCAGGTCATGCAAGGCCTGGTGGGCCTCACAGAAGACTTGGGCTTTGACCCTGAGAGACGTGGGAGCCATGGAGGGCTCTGGGCAGAGGAGGGACCAACCCTGACTCAGGTGCTCCCGGCCGCCCCCTGGTGGATGCTGTGGAGAGGACAGACTGGGAGGGGCGAGGGCAGGAGTTGGAGAAGCAGGTGGACGGGACTGGGCTGGTCCAGGTGGGCGATGATGCGGCTGCACCCGGTGGAGGTGGGGCGGACTTTGAAGGTGGAGTCGGCATCAGTCCTTGCCGATGGAGGGATGCGGAGACCTGAGAGCAAAGTCGTGGACAATCTGAGGTTTTGACCTGAGCACCTGGGAGGATGGCACTTCCTCCTAGCAACGCAGGAGGGGCGTGTTGGGGGGAGGTCAGCAGCTCAGGGTCAGCTGCGTCCAGTCTGAGAGGCTTGTGAGACCCCCACGTGGGCACATCGCAAAGGCAGTCGGATGCGCAAACCATTTCCCAGCTTTCAGCAATTAACTGCGACAAGGACCTCAGACTCCCGGAGACGGGAACCGCTGGGAGGACTCGTTGCATCTGCCGTAGCGACCGAGCGATTTCATTTTCAATCTCGTATCTCACATCTGATACCTTGGAGACGCGCAGCTGAATTTATAAATAATCGGTGCTTTTATTCCTTTCTGGAGAAAGGACCTAAACACGATTCTGGTGTCTGGGAAGGAAGTAATATATAGGCTTATTATGTTAGGAGTTCAGTAACAAATCGATGGGGGAATGAATGAACGATGAGTGAGTGAATGAATGAAGTCTTTGGAGGGGAGCGATTCATTTGCTGACAAGCTCTAGCAACGCCGGCGCGATGCCTTCTCCCAGGAGAACTGTCCTCGTTTCTGGATGCTGTGGCGTCGGTGCTCTGCGCACATCCCAAGGCACAGTGGTCCCTCACATCCTCACTTGATCCACACAGGATATATTGTTTCTATTTTATTGACAGAGAAACAGAGGCCAGGAGAGGCTTCCAGACATCGGCAAGTGCTGGAGTTGGGATTTGATCCCAGCTTGGTGCATGCAGCCTACATTATTAAAAAAAGAAAGAAAGAAAGAAAGAAAGAAAGAAAGAAAGAACCTTCCAGAAACCTTTCTAAGATGCGATGGAGAAGGAAGAGGGGTTGAAGGGACCAGGAGTAGAATCAAATTAGGTGACAGAAGCTGCGTGTGAGGATGGGCTGGTTAATGTGTAACGACTGGCTCTCGGAGGAGGGAAACACGAGTTCGCAGCACGCCAATTCCCACGGTGTAAATATTCCCACCTCGGCCAATTCCAACCTCTCCATGCGATGGTATTGAAATCAGAGCTAGAAAGAGATGTGCGTCATCTGTTCCCACCAGCCAGAATGAGCAGGCTCCGGTACTCTACTGCAGCTGGTTTTCTCTTTTCTTTCTTTCTTTTTTTCTTCCCCGTCTAAACTAAAAATAGAAAAATTATTCGGATGTGCTGGCGCACGCCTGTAGTCCCAGCTACTCGGGAGGCTGAAGCAGGAGGATCGCTTGAGCCCAGGAGTTGGAGGCTGCAGTGAGCTGTGATGATGCCACTGCCCTCCAGCCTGGGTGACAGAGCAAGACCCTGTCTCTAAAAAGAAATAAATTAATTAAAATTAAAAATATTAAATTAAAAAAAGAGAAATCCTTTGGGGAAACAGGGAATGGCATGCTATATGTTTATGAAACGTCACAAAGCTGTTCAAATTTGCTGATATCTTTGATGCTAGTTAAGTGTCAAAAGATTTGATTCCTCGAGAGCTGTTCAGATGGGTAAAGCGTGGTGAGGGGTATGGCCCCAGGAAGGGGAAGCCCCCTGTGACCTTGTCAGGGGACAAGAGGGCAGAGGGAGGGTAAGAGAGGGTGCAAAGAGAAAAGAAATAACGTCCCATTTCCCAAAGGAAGACCCGGGCAGAGGCTTGGGAGGAGGTTGGGGATGCAGTTGCTCAGGGGCCCTCTAGAGGGCGCCTGGGGCTTGGCCTGCAGGGGAAGGGTGCGACGGCCTGGGGGTGGTCTCTGCCCTTGAACTTGGAGAGGCCCCTTGCAGAGTTGGAGGCTGGGGGCAGAGGGGTTGGCCAATTAGGGCAGGGGCCGGCCGATGTTTTCTTAAAGAGCCCTTTGATAAATACAGCGTTTAAACAGTCTCTGCTGCAGCTTCTCAGTTCTTCCCCTGAAGTCTGCAAAGAGTTATAGGCAACACGTTGGCAACTGACCGTGGCTGTGTGCCAATAAAACTTTATTTATATGTGCATTTCATATCATTTGCCGGTAAATGAAAATCACGAAATAATTCTTCCAATTTTTTAAGCCTTTAAAATCATTCTTAGCTCGGCTATACAAAAACAGGCAGCCCCTAGGGCCGTGGTTCATCAACGGAGTATCCATGGGGTCTCAGAAGACCCAGCTCGTGGTGGTGCCGATAAACTTTTGTTTGAGGCTTACTAGTTAGCAGGCACTAAATGTTTCAGTGCAGGGGCTTGTATAGTATATTTAACACCCAGAGTGGATCTCGTTTTTTTGTTTTTTTTTTTGAGACAGAGTCTCACTCTGTTGCCCGGGCTAGAGTGCCATGGCATCAGCCTAGCTCACAGCAACCTCAAACTCCTGGGCTCAAGCGATCCTCCTGCCTCAGCCTCCCAAGTAGCTGGGACTACAGGCAGGCGCCACCATGCCCGGCTAATTTTTTCTATATATTTTTAGTTGTCCGATTAATTTCTTTCTATTTTTAGTAGAGACGGGGGTCTCGCTCTTGCTCAGGCTGGTTTCGAACTCCTGAACTCAAACAATCCGCCTGCCTTGGCCTCC
>CAUYSK010098716.1:0-25522 GCA_963575035.1 Avahi laniger | reverse complement strand
CTCTAAAAGATAAGGAATATCTTTTCACATAATCACAATACCTTTGTAAAACCAAAAAAAGTAATTCCTTAATGTGGTCAAATATCCTATCAGTGTGTTTGAATTTCTGGTTGTTTCCAATGTCATGATTTTTTAAACGTTTTGTTAGAATCAGGACAGATAAGTTCTGCATTTTTTATAAGTTGATGTAGTTTTTATGTTCTTCTGATCTACAGGAACCCTTTCCAATTCTCTCCTTGTTATTTTGCAAATCATTTATCAATGAAACTGTGTTATTTGTCCTACAGAGTTTCTACCATTGGTCTTTTTTTTAAATGGTCAAGTATATAAATATATTTCATTACAAATTGTTTTGATTGGTTGCTTTTACATTTCCAGATATTCTTCAGGTATCATTAGATTATATTTGAGTACACATTTGTTGCCCAACATAAGTCTGTTTATGGCTTTGACTTATATGGGTTACTAAACACATGTCTGCAGATTTGAATTATGGGATGTTCTTTGAAATAAAAATTCACAAGAAAAAATAATTCAAAATCAGATAAACTTACTTTAAAGACAACTTTGAGGATGCTGTTTTATTCTGTTTGTGCTGCTGTAACAGACTACCTGAGACTGGGTAATTTATAAGGAACAGAAATTCATTCTTCACAGTTCCGGAGGCTGGAAGTCCAAAATCAAGGCACCAGCATCTAGCGAGGGCCTCCTTGCTGAGAGCTTACGTGGCAGGAGAACAGATGACAGAAGCCAGTCCAGCAAGCCCTTTGCACAGTGCTGCTAATCCGTTCATGAGCGGGGAGCCCTCGTGACCTGGACAACTCCCATTAGGCCCCGCTTCCCAACGCTGTTGCTGTGGTGATTAAGTTTCCAACACATGAATTTTGGAGGGGACAGAAACATTCAAACCACAGCAGATGCCCACAGCTGTGCAATAGATAACGTGTGTATTGTGTCTGCTTAATTTGTGGTAGGGGCTCAAAGAAGGAAAATTCTTGTTTCTTTTTAAATTAGAATGCAGTCAACTGCGTAACGTCACACGGAGAGAGACCTTTTCAGAGTCTCTGTGATATGAACGTAGATCACCTAGAGTCTTCCACAGAGGTGAGTCTTGCTGAAGGGTTGCTGTGTACCAAGTAAGAGGCCAAGTCTTGAACTCCCTACACCTGTGGTCCCCAACCTGCTGGGCCGTGGCCTGGTACTGGTCTGTGGCCTCTTAGGAAATGGGCCACGCATCACCGCCTGAGCTCCTCACCACCCTCCTCCCAACCCACGACACTTCACCCCCCAGCCGTGGTCCGTGGAAAAACTGTCTTCCATGAAACCGGTCCCTGGTGCCAAAAAGGTTGGGGACTCCTGCCCTAAACCACAACATCTGAAGCGCCACGAGGAGTCCAAATGTTTCTCCGACTGCTGTATGGTTTCTCCGCAGGCGAATCATCTGAGGCATCGTGAGCCAGAGTCGCATGCGATTAGGCGCCAATTATAAGTGGATTATGTAACCGAAATTCAGTTTTAAGTCTATGGTTTGGCGCTCAGACCACATTTGCCCTCAGTAATAATGTGTCATGTTTGATTAGGTGTTCAGCCTAGCCCACAGAAGATGTTTAATTTGTAATGTACGTGACTTTATTGTCACTGGTAATACAGAGCTCATCTTGTTATTGCAATGCCTGGTAACAATGCCATTGTGTCCAGAGGGACAGTTTGTTCAGTGTTCCAACTCAGGATACTAGCTGGGTGCTCTCGTGCTGTGGAGGCCTGCATACGGTGCTTTAGAAATCAACCTGCACCTGTCACTTTTCCTAGCACGTGATGGGGAGGTGAAAGCTTGCTGAAGGAAGGAGCCTCCTCAGCAAATGTGCCGAATGTGCGAGATGGGACAGGGCTGGATGTCCACAGGCTGAGAGGGCCACGCAGTGGCGATGAATCTAGTGCCTGGGGGCTGGGAGGTCATACGTCTTAGCCATTTGCTGGACCCATTGTAGAAAACTGAGATATCAGAGTATTATTTACCTCGACTGACATCTCATTCAGTTAGAGTTCTAGAAGAATGTAGTTGCATTCTTCCCTTTCCAGGCTTTACTCTTCTTGCCCGAAAGTGGTTTGGAGAGTTATTTGCACCGTTTCTTTTCTTTGACTCTCTCATTTCTAATCTTCATCCCGTCCTTTTTCACCGCTCAGAGGATGTGGATGTCTTGGTGTCTGTGGTTGCCGAGAGCACGAGTGTGTGGAGTGCCGTAGGCCGTGTTGGTAAAGGGGCTGTGTCTTGCTGTTGCCTCCCCATGGAGAATTACTGACTCTGGAAAGGATTGCAAAGGAAGAGGACGTTATTTAGGTAAGAGGATGATGAAGAGGTATACACATGGCAGGTCGATGGGATAGTTGTCAACATTGGCTGTAGGATTAGTACCCGACAGGCCGTGCTGTTTGCTCCCTTGCTCCTGGAGAAGCAGGGGACGTGAAAGATGCTATGCAAAGTGTTGATTTGGCTAAAACGTCACTAATTATAATTGGACATTTACCAAAGCGTGAGAGAGTCAGAGCGCTGGGTTTCTGTGGACTTGGTCTGCCCGATCAGAGTGGCCCCTCCGTGTCCGTTTCTGTTGCTCAAATGCTCTGCCCGCACCCGTCCCCCAGTACCCACAGTCCAGGCTTTTCTCAGACCGTGTCTTGTTCCAGCGGAACCAGAAATCTGAAATACCAAAATATGCTTTGCCCCAGCCCACAGCCCAGTTCTCACAGCTGCTCGTGTGCTCGGAGCAGGGGACTGCTTCCCGGGAGCCAGTGGTGAGCGGGGTTGCAGGGTTGGTGCGGGGCTGCTCCAAGAGGAGCAGGAGGCCTGGGGAGGCTGGCGGCGGCTGCAGTTCACCAAGGGAGTTTCTGTATTTTACGAGATAGAGAATAGCAACACCTTGTATCTAAATCCCACCTCCCCCCCACCCTTTTTTTCGTTAAATAGGAAGGCCTTCTAAAATTTACTGTGGGGAAGAATAGATGTACTACTTGCTCACAAGGGCAAGCTGTAGGAACATGCTGGGGAGTTTTTTAGTCTTTGAGATCCACACCTCCTGGGTCTCCCCCACCCATCTGTATGTCTGCATCCTTAGCCCCCAAATCAGCGTGTGCATGCGTGTGCGTGTATTCACATGCACGGGAGCACACGTGCAGATTCTCACACATGCGAATCCATTTCTAGGTTCGTAGCCCAAGTTCTGTGGACCCTGGTGTTTGGCCTTTCGGGGTAAGAATGTTCAGTCTTCACATTCCGTTCTCTCCCGCCATAGTTACCATGACTACCTCCTTCCGTTGGCTACATCAGAAATCATCAAGTGGGAAGAGGAAACCAACATTGTCATACATACTCTAATAATAATATCCAACCCACAGCGGGCAACGTCTTTGTTGTGATTATTGGAAAACTGTATTATTAGAAACGTGTTTTAGAAAACTTGTCAATTTGCAGCATCTTTGTAACAATAGTGTATTATGTTTAAACAGTTTTTGTATTTTCAAACATTGAATTTTCAGCTAGAAGTATTTTCTAGTTTAGGGCTGACATTAGTAATTATTAGATATATTTTTGGTATAATACTAAGAACATATGCTTTCGTTTTGTATTTTAGAGGTATAATTTAATTGGACATTCTTAGCCAGGAAGTGTACGTTGACCTTTCCTCCCTTATCTTTTTAGTATCCACCAGCGTCAGCAGCTCCTTTGATAAGGCAGACGGGTGATGTTGCTGCTGCCTCCGCTGGTACTAGCTAAATGTTGCTGTGAAGAGCTGCCTGATAAGACGTTTTTCCCCTAACTACTCGCATTTTTTACAGTTTTGAATCCTGACCTGATAATATCTGTAATTTACAGAGCATTGATTTTCAAGATTGGCTTCACGTTGGAATCACCTGGCGTACTTTCGAAAATGCTGATTTAATTGGTATAGGGTGCAGCCTCAGTATCAAGATTTTTTAAATGGCTCTAATATTAAGTGACTTGCATTTGCAGCAAAGGTTGGGTTCTGCTGTTTTAGGGGATTTATAAAGGATCATCAAACCAGGAGCCGCAGGGTAAACACTAAGGGCGTTGTCCTTGGGCTGCGTTGCTTTGGTAGCGATTGTTGAAGGAGCTTCTCAACTTGGAGCTCAACCGCTCACCTGGGCCCCCATGGGCTCCAAAACAGTGTGAGGTGTGAGGAAGGAGACTTTGAGAGTTTGCTTTGCTTTTTACTTCTTAGGAAATGTATATTCGAACATAAAAGCCAGTGGTCGTTTCAGTATCCTCTAGGAGTAAAAAGATATTTAATAGAAGGGGGAACTTCTTTCCCCCACCATTCAAAGCGCAGGTCAATAACAGTGGTCTCACACAGTTCTCAGCTGTGCTGATCGAGGCTGCCAAGTGAAACCGGTGATTGATACATGCAGCATGAATGAATTTATTATTAAGGGACAAATAATTTAAACGTGTTAGATGGTTCAGTCTAACACATTTGTGTCATGTCTATGTACATTTTATTATTTTCATGGTCAGTTTTGATATCAAGATGATTTTCTTAAAGAAGAAACATAGCATAGATGATCCATGATTTTAAAAACATAATGGACCTCATATCTGCTTTTTTCTTTGAACTTTTTCAAGTTTTTCTCAGTATCACAATGGAAAACATGCTTTCTGAAAAGAATATGTTAACAATTTTGCAAAGGGCACGCCATTAAAGTACAGCAAGGTTAGGCACTTCACATTTTAAATTTTATTTAGAGGATGTTTTGTTCCTCACTATCTTTCCTGTTCCCTGACTCATTATCATACTAGAATAGACATTGTTCATGTCCAGTTAACCTTTATCTCAACCCTACTTTATCCATAACCACTCTGGATCTTTTTAAAACCCCTGAACCCTTTACTAGAAATCAATCACAACCTGCAGCCCCTCCATCGCTGGGGCCCCGAGACTCCCAGCTCCCTCCTGTTCAGCCTTCTGCTCTTGGTACCTAAGTCGCCTTTCTCACTTGCTGTCTGGCCTCTGCCCTCCTGCATGTTTGGTTGATCACTGTCTACTACTCTCTAGCACCTTCATCTTGCTGAATTCTTTGTCCTTCCTCCTGGAAAAACCCAAATCTGCCATCCCTCCTCTACTTTTTCTTAAAATTTTTTTTTTTTTTTGAGACAGGATTTTACTGTGTCACCGTAGGCTAGACAGTGGTGTCCATAGCTCACTGCAACCTCAAACTCCTTTGCTCAAGCGATCCTCCTGCCTCAGCCTCCCAAGTAGCTGGGACTACAGGTGCGCATCACCGTACCCAGCTAATTTTTCTATTTTTTGTAGAGATGGGGTCTCGCTCTTGCTCTTGAACTCCTAGGCTTAAGGGATCCTCCCCCCTCAGCCTCCCAAAGTGCTAGGATTACAGGTGTGAGCCACTGCACCCAACCCCTTCTCCACTTCTTCATTCGCTTGTCAAACTTTGTTATAGTAAATGACACTGATGTGCATACTGGAGCCACCAGAGGTGCATGGGTTTCCACATTCACAGATGCATGGTTCCTGTTCCACAGGGCTTTTATTTGTCCTTAAAATTGGTCAGCTCTGTCATTCCCATCAGTGACTTTGCCATATTTTCACCAGTCTCTATGGCCTCTTACACATGGACTAACCTCCTTTTTCTTTGTGGATAATCATGTCTCTTACAACAATACATTCAAGGTAATTGAATATAAACTCCTTGAAATTCGTCCCTTCCATTAGCGACTTCTCACCTAACACATGTTCCTTCCTCCCTCTTCTTCCTTTTGGCTTCAGAGAACAGCCGTGGGTCTTTCTCTGCTTAAAGCCGAGCCCCCTCCTGGACTCTCGGTGCTGTCTTCTGCTTTCTCCAGAACCTCGCCCCGCCACATCCCGCATTTTCCGCAAGTCTTCACTCTTACTGCTTCCTCCCCTTGGGCCTGTAAACATCTTGGAGGAACTAAACAAACCAAGCAGTCTTCCCTTGACCCCATGTTTCTCTCTGCCTCTTCCCAGTTCACTGTCTTATTTTGAGTTCAGTGTTTTGAAAGACAGTTCTACTTTACTCTCTTCTTCTCTCGCCTCATGTCCCATCACTTCCTGGCCCACCGCCCTGGCCTGCATGCTTCAGGAAGCACCGTCACCTCTTAATAGCTCAGTTCATCAGAAAACTTCTCAGTCCTTATCATCTGCTTCATCTACTGGTTTGACCTTGAAACATTGTTTTCTTGACTTCTGTGGCCAAAATCCTTTCTGTTCTCCTAATTTTTTCCAGCCATTTCTTTTTTCTTTCTTTTTTTTTTTTTGCCTCTTTTTTGCATTTATTTTCCTGTACTTGCTCCTTAAAATCTGGGGCTCCCTGCCATTCCACCATGATTCTTACTGGAGAATAGGTGACACATCAAAACCAGTTGTCAAAGCTTTGAAAATTTATACAATTTGGGCTCCCTTCAGAATATCTGATTCAGTGGGTCCTTCTAGAAATTTACAGTATGATGGTTCTGTAATATTCTGTCATACAGAAGTACCATAATTTACATAACTATTTCTCAAATATTCATTTATTCAAAATTATTTATTCCTTGAGCACCTACTATTAATATATACTAGATGCTATGATTTAGTTTGTTCTCTCATGTGAAGCACTGTGATGAATAGCATTTGTCTTACTCTTTCCGTTGTCTCAGCATAGAGTTCCAAATGTTGAGTTACTCTTTTATAGGATGGAGGTGGTTTTCAAAATCTTGATACCTGTGATCAAATTGCTTCATAGAAAAGTTGTATTTTTACTTCTACCAACTCGATGGTATGGTTTTAACTACCAGTCATGTATAAGAAGGTGGCTCCCAAACTGTGTATCTCTCGACCTGCTCTCTTTTGATTTATGTATCCAGACTGCTTTGAGCTCTCCGCAAACTCTGTTTCCTGCTGCTCTGCCTGTCTGAGCCCCAGCGCACCCCTGTTGAATGCCCTGCACTCTGTGGATACAGTCCAGGGTCACCACATGGGTAGGAACTGCTTGTTTGCTTACCTGAGTTCTACACACAGGTTGTTGGGATTGTTCTTCTTTGAGTATGCTTAGTGCTGGCACTCGGGAGCTAATAAATACATTCGGACTGAACAAACCACGGGTATTAATGTTTTCATGCTTTAGAAGTTGTCCTGTCGTCTTTCATTTGATCTGGAAATTTGGTCTTTAGAATCAATAGCCAACATTTTTTAAAAAGATAATTTAGCACATTGTTAGGGTTTATTTTTATTGAGTTTAAATAATTGTTTTTTATGTTAAAATATTCATTACAGGTAAATTAGTAACTGAAGAAAATATAAATGCTAACATGAAATCTGTCTGTTAATGTACTACTCTCCGATAGCCACTTACATTTTGGCCTCCTTCATAGACCTATTAGTATGTATATTTGTGTGTGTGTCTGTACATATGTACATATTCCTCTTTGTGGCACAAAGTGTTTAGAATGTTGATGGTTAAATAATATTCTGTTGTATGGAAGTATTTAATTATCTGTTTTACTAATCCCCTGTTGTTTTCCATGTAAAATTTCCCCCAAGTTGTTATTGACATAAAAGCTGCAGTAATACTGCAGTAGCAGTTCATTTATTGGACAACTGTGTGTCAAGGGGCCGGAGATCCAGGCACTGTGCGCTCTGCTGAGTAAGATACAGGGTGACGGGGAACCCAAGCAGGTTCTCAGAGTGTGCTGTGAGGAGGACTGCTGGCGGGCGGGGTGGGGCTGGGGGTGAGGGCTGGGAATAGAGTGGGGGCGGGGGAGACAGGAGCTGTGGGGAACAGCCAACAAGGTCAAATTTCTTTCTTTGGGGGTATTTATTAGAATAACATTTGGTTAATATGATGAAGAACATCCTTTCCTATTCGATAGTGAAGGTTTTTTTAAACACTAAAGATAGATGTGATTTAATCAATTACATTTTGGGACATTATTTAAATTACCTCCCCCCCCCATCGTTTGCTATAACAAATTATAATAACTTGCTTCTGAATATTAAAATAGCTTTGCATTCTTATTTTCTGTGAATATGCTTCTTGATATTGATTGTTAAATCCATACTCAGATGAGACTTGTGTGTAGTGTTGGTTTTTCTGCCCCTGGGTCAGGTTTTCATGTCAGCTTTGTAATGTGATTTAGAACACCTGTGTCATGCTGCATTCTGGAGCAGTTTAGAACATGCTTTCTTAAAAGTTTGAAATAGTTTGATAGTAAAACTGGGCCTGGAACCTTTAAAAAGGTGAATTTTATGTTGCTCTGTGTTACGTCCTCAGTTTTATCAGTGGTGCTTATTCTGGTTAAGTTTTCCTCTTCCTAGATCAATTTGGGAATTGTGTATTTTTCTAGAATGTTTACTAGTTCATCATGATTTTCAAATTCATTAGCACGGAGTGGAGTCTGACTTTTTTCGCTTATTACAACAGTGTTCTTCAGCATGACGTGTGGGTGGTTTAGACTTATTTTCAGCATTATTGTCACGTGTCATCTTCCTCAAAGTCATGGGTAGGTCTGCAGGTATTTGAGATGTGCAACTTGTAGGTTAAAATGGCTTGCGAAGATAGGTTAATTTAGTTTACTTAGCAGCAAAGACTGGGAATAATCTTCATTTAGAAGAGCATGTGTAAATGGTTGTGTGTACTGGATATAATTTTAGCATTGTGCCATTGTCATATATTTAGTGGTATTGAAATAGCTCTAGCAGTTCACAGTGAGAGTAAAGAGCTTGTGCTGACGTACAATGAGAGGAAGTAGGAATTATGCTTTATTCAGTAGTAAAAATAGTACAGTCACATATGGTGATCTTTTTTCAATCAGATGGTACCTCTTTCAGTAAACAGAGGTGCCTTTTACAGTTCATTAGGATCTACTTTATAAAATTTCACCAGTTTGTGTTTTTAAAGCTAAATGAAGAGGAAGAATCTATGGGTGTGAGAACAGAGGCCGAATGGTATCTAGCAGAACAGCAAGAGGGAGTGATGAGCTGTTAGAATTAAGGGAGAAATAATTTAAATCTTTCATAGATTGAGTGGCATAATAGTTACCAATTCGAGTGCTTTCAGTGTGCTGATATGGTTTCCCAAATGTTGAAATCATTAATAATGTTAAAGATGTTAAAATGCTAGATTTTTAAGTGAAACCACCCGGTCCAGTTTTCAGTCTATGTGTCTGTGCTCCTTTTCCTCTTTTTCAGAGTGCATCCGTGCTTCTGTGCCACTTGGCTGGTTATGATCGTGTTTGTACGATCCGTGAGCCACACGGCTCCGTCTCATTGCCGTCATTGCTAACAACCATGAGAAACGTAGCTATGGAGAAGCAGGGTGCTATGCACAAGGTTCAGTGGTGCAGAGAAGGGAGCGATGGCTCTGATGAGGGTGGTGGGGAGGGTTTCTCAGAGAAGCGACGTCTTGAAAGGATTCCACACACAGCAGGGATGGTGTGGCAGGGGCCTTTGGGGAAACTGACAGAGTGACTGTTAAGTCCTAGGGGTCTGGTCTAGCCTGAACTTCACTGTGGCTGAGCCTGAAGAGAGAATGCAAGTGGGGAAGCGCAGAGAACGTAACTAGATCACAGAGATTCTTGTTAACCACCCAGGGGAGTTTGGGCCTTATTTACCATCAAATTGATGTTAACATGGTTATTTAAAGAATGTGATAAACTGGGAGCCCTTCTGGGAGAACCATTCTGTTTCCTTTGTCTCTGTAGCTCTCCCCATTGTGCCTGATACAGGGCAGGCATTCAGTACGGTAAAAAACACACAGCATTTAGTGAACCAAATCCTAGCAATTTAGTGGGCTGGTCCCCAAACCTGGGATGTACTAGATCCCAAAGCCCTTGAGGGTTGGTACTGAGGCCTCTGAGATCGTGAGTGAGGCCCCAACACTTCAGCTTAGGGTGAAAAATGGTCAGAGAGCAGGGACTTACTGTGAACGCTTATTTTTGAAGATCATTTCATTTTTATAAATGATTTTTTAATTATCCAATCTTCCAAAAACCCTAAGACTTTTTTTTTTTTTTTTTTTGCTCGGTGGTTTCAGATTATGTTTCACAAATAAAGAGACTTTTTAAATAATTACTCGTGAATGATGAAAATGAGATATTTTTGCATTGTTTTCTTCTACAAAAATATTTTTAGATTAAATTATGTAAAGCATTATACAGGATAGCTTTTAGCCTTTATCATTAATATTTTCTGTATTTTAAAGGTGAAGAAAGAAAACCATAAAAATGTATACATTTTTAGTAGTTGCGGAAAAAATGTAATCTGTACTGTAAGTATCCTCTCCTACCTAGCCTATTTCTCCTTTAGCCACTGGCCCCTCTGCTTCTTAGGAAGATTATGGATCCATTCATATATTGCTGGGATCTGTTCCAGGTGACAGACTCCTCTGAGTATATTTAGTAAAAATTGAATGAATTAGTATTACATCCTAATTTAAATACAATAAGAACTCACTATAGTAAGAATGCATTATTAACTTTAGATTTATTGATATGGCACGCATGTCCATTGTGTTTGTGTATCTATTTTTACTTTTAGGTAACAGCAACAAAGAAACTATTATTTATTTCTGAGTGTGTGGTTCTTTGTGAAATTCTTAACCCAGATCACAATGGTGGTGGGGAGGCCGTGTTGGAGGATGCCTCAGAATCTAAGATCCCATCCTTCTTCCTACCCCCACCTCCGCAGTCAAGACTTATTGTAATGAGAGATATGATTGCTGGAAGTGTTACCCTTGGTAAAGGTGTGGCGAAAAGGATGTGTTGAACACTGTTCTTTCTGTGAGCTTCAAGCTGCAGGTTTACACGTCTAGCAGTGAGTCCTGAAAGTAATGTAGTTGGTCTAGGGGCAGCCTTTCATTTTTAATAGGAAAGGATAGAAAGTAGAGCATGAGTAAATTTGTTTCTGAATTATGTGTATGTATAAATGCATATTATGCATATACATGTGATATGGGTTGGAGTGTGAAAATACGGTTTTTACTCTAGGCCATAGTGGAAAAAAGGATAAATATGCTTTAAATATAGTAAATTGCCTTGTATCACCCAGTTAAGGACATACAATATTAATAAATGACTACGTTCTCTATAATTTTGGAGAGTGTCTTTTAAATCATATTTACCAGGAGAATTATAAAACACAGGTTAATTACAAATAGGACTTTTTATAAAAATTGAAGCGAAAGCTTTTATGATGGCTGTTACAAGCTCTCTAAAGAGTGTATTTACCTGTTGAACTGGAGCTATAGGTAAAAGCATTTGAGTAGGTGCTTATTGTGTCTAATGTAGGAGATGTCCTAAATCAGTGGTCCAAGTTTATATACTGTTATTATCAATACAAAAAGATAATTGAAAATTTCAGAAACAAAAACTAGTATTTTGTGAGTAAATGTAAACAATTCATTTTTGTAAGAGTTTGTTATGTTGAAGTGCAAACAGAAAGTGGCCAAACCTCAACTTACTAAATAGTAGCTACTCTGTAAGTATTTGTTAAAGCATGCGTTTTTGTTGCTTGAGCCACAATTGGTTCTATTAATAAGAAGTGGATTGTGCTATATAATGCCAAATTATGTGTGTATAAACTATTAAGCACAGCCATTACTAAACTGTGAATATATATAATATATACGTATATATTATTTATGATTCTTAAGTTTGGGTGAATTGCTGGCATAGAATTAATAGTGCTTTGGTAATAAAACTCCTTTTATATGTTTCTCAAGGACCGTATATTTAAATGATGTGATTTGTTTATTTACAGTTTGAATATCTATAATGTACTCAATGTATTTTATTTTTAAAAAGTGGACCTTAGCCTTTTGTTTGCTTACACTGTACTAATATAGATTTCATCCATGCGTGTGGTATTTTTCTCTTTGAAGTAGAATTATTACTGAATACAGGGTCCAGTTTCTGCATTTAATATGTTTTTTTTTTTTCCAGGACTGTAATTTCACTCAACATTTCATGAGAAATAGCTAAAATTCATAAATCAGGAACAGTTTCTTAATTTCCAGCGGTTGCCTGTACTCTTGAAATTGTATTCTGGATCTGATAATTAGCAGGAAGCCAGTAGGACATTGCTGTGGGGGATACATTTGTCAGGACGAAAATTCGGTTGTTTTTGACCATTGCTGAGATGCAATGTCTCATGTTTCAACCTAGCTCGCTTCCTTTGTTCTGTGGCTCCTGCTCTTGGAAGGCTGGTTGGATCAATATGCAATTGAAGGACGTTTGTTCAGTGAATCAGAGGTTCTCTTGAATTTCTGGTTTTTCTGGCAAGATGAGGAAAGAGGCAGGTAGACCAGAGTCTGCAGGGCCCGTGGTATGGTGTGTACCTTTTATTTATTTGGAGTAGGATGCCATATTGGAGGTTATGTCTTACATGGCCAGTAAGTAGTGGTGGGATTAGCATTGGGGACGTTTCTGGGGCTGATGGTGTATGTCAGAAGGCAGAGGCTAATAATCTACATGGCTGAAGCAACAATATTTTGAAAGCATTTATCTAAACTATACTTTTATAGTTGGAATATCTAAAATATTATATAAATATCAGTACTAGGCTGAGGCAGGAAGATTGCTTGAGCCTGGGAGTTAGATGTTGCAGTGAGCTATGCACTGCACTCCGTTGCACTCCAACCTGGGTAACAAAGCAATACTCTTTCTCTAAAAAAAAAAAAAAAAAAAAAAAAAAATTAAAAAGAATTTATTGATACTGTATTCAGTTCAGTACTAAATAGTGCGCTGGGAATTTTGTCTCTTATGATTTTAATAAGTGCCTAGCCTAGTGTTAAATATGGAATTGATTACTGCCATAGTCATCAAATATGTGTATTCTTACAAAATTTAAATTAATTGTTATCAAAGTAGAACATGCACATATTTACAAAATCCAATTCTGCCCAGGGCCTCAAATCAGAGAACAGTGGGACGGAGACGGAGACAGCACTCTCAGCTCTGTCAGTTATTGCTTCTGGGTTATACTTGGCCTGCAAAACTGTGAGCCCATGTAACAGTTCTCTAGTGAGTTTTATATAGTATCTCTTTAATGCAGTACTCTGCCCTCACACTTCGTAGGTACTCTATGCCGTCATCGAGGGACAGATACTTTCCACCATGCCACTCTTCAGCTCATCCTTTCCTTTGTTTTTCCATCATATTCTTTCTTCTATGTTTGCCTTAGGTCTTAGACTCACACCATCTCTGAACTTTGCCTAGTCTTATTGTTTCTAAGCTAGTAGGATTTGTGGTATCTCTAATAAAACTTCTTTTGGGTACCTCATATGTAAAGAAACTATTATTTTTAGATACCTTTATTAGGCAATTAAACTTTTTTTTAGCTATAGTTCAGTATTTAAAGTACACTGATTATTTGCATTATGGAAACAATTGGAAGTAGTCCTTGTGACTAAGAAATGATAAGAATTATAAATATAAATTTAAAAGGAAATAGATCCTTTAACAGTATACAAACGTTTGTTTCATAAATCATTCCACAAATATTTATTACTATGTATCTGATCCTGTTTAAATGTAGTTTGTTTGCTCTACTTTATTGTTTTTTGTCTATGAGGAATTGATTTATAAAATTGTTTTTTGTTTTTTTTAGACAAAATTGAAGAAGCACAAAAAGAACTTAATGGGGCAGAAGTTTCAAAGAAAGGTGAGTTAAAATCAGCTGGAATATAGGCTTTGTTTTTGCAGAGATACCTGTCCAGGTGCCGTGTAATTGCAGCCTTACTAAATCAATCGCTGTAAACATATCACAAAAGTAGAAATCACCTTAAAGTTATTGACACTTAAAATTTTATGGACTTTGTTTTATGAAATATTTTAGTTACATAACACATTCTGTAATTATTTCCCACATATTAGTATATTGTGGGAAATATACTAATAGATTGTTGCAGCTCTTTTCTTTTTTTTGAGGCAGGGTCTTCCTCTGTCACCAGGGCTAGAGTGCAGTGGTGTCATAGCTCACAGCAACCTCAAACTCCTGGGCTCAAGCCATCCTCCTCCTCAGCCTCCTGAGTAGCTGGGACCACAGACATGCACCACCACACCCAGCTAATTTTTCTATTTTTTGTAGAGATGCAGTCTCGCTTTTACTCAGGCTCAAACTCCTAGCCTCAAGCAATCCTCCTGTCTCGGCCTCCCAAAGTGCTAGGATTACAGGTGTGAGCCACCACACGTGGCTATTGCAGCTCTTTTGAAGGTCCTGTTTTTGAGTCTGTCCATGGGAAAAGTACCAGTATAATGGATGCAGTTGGCTGTGATCATGCATGTGTGTGTTCATGTGATGCAGTATGTTCTTGTAGTGACAAAAACCTAAGACAGCTAGAACAGCCTGAATGCCAGTCAGTGGAAGAACAGTTGAACAAATTGCAGTACATTCATAATTTGGGATATCATGCGGCTTTAAAGAAATGTTAATTACTTCAGTTGACTGTGATGACTTATTAAATAAGAAAAACAAAATTGTAATGTAGCATGTAAAATATCCTATTTTTTGTTAAAACAAATAATAAAGTCAAATACATGTACAGATATGTATGTTTATATACACATGCTTATATGGGATTGGATAGAGTTTGAAAGGATTTATATACAGATACGGTTAAAATGGTTAGAGAAGGGTCAGGAGAAGATGACTCACTTTTTATTTATATGTCTTTGTATTATTTCACTAGCTACAATGGGTATAATTTTGTATTAAAAATAAAAACTTTAAAGGCAAAAATTAGTTTTCATCATAGAACGCATGTTGATTATCTTTCCAAGCATTATAAAAAAATACATGAGATGCTGAACAGTGGCAGGAAGGGGCAGAGAGTGAGGTAGACAGTGTTTCAGTTTTAATGAGTAAAATCAATTATATTATTTAATACAGGGTGTCCCAAAAGTTCCCATACAAAGGAAAAATTTTGTAATGAATATTGTGTAAATAAAGGTACATTTAGCTGCAGTATCCCATTTTTCCTATATATGGTGACTTTGGGGACACCCTGTATAAATCAAAGTTTAATATAAAAATCAAGTTCTCTGGCATTTACATTTCATGATTTATATTTTCCTTCTTAATAAATCTTCTAATTACAGTGGAATATTTTGATAAGAGTAATTTACCTAAATAGGATTCTAATTGAAAGCCTTTTTTAAATTTTTTTAAAATCCTGTTAGATTGCTGACTGGTTATCTTTAGGGGAAATAATTTCTTGCTGTCCCGATTCTTCGTCCATTGGACCAGTCTGAAGTCTCCTGGGTTGTTCGGGGTTGGTCTTAATATTTGCGGTGCTGTGCGGCTACCTTCTAGTGTCCTCCTCCTCCTCACCCCTGTCCCCTTCTTCCCTGGGAGCTCTGGAAGGGCCATATCAAATCTGACCCTCCAACAATGACATTCTTGCAGGAAAGCGAGGCTAGAGAGAGTAGAGACGTCTCCGTAGTCATGTGTCCGTGGGGAGAGGTTGGCTGAAGATCCTGTGCGTAAGGCGGTTAAGACACTCGGGTTACAGAGGCCTTGTTTTTTAAACTTCCTTTATCATAGTCAGCCTTTTTCACATCAGTCATGATTTAGAGCTGCTTCAAGTAGCAAAATAAATGGGAACTTGTCTTCCTTTTCCCTTCTTAACTCCTGTGGCAAAGAGTTTTCAGAACAGTGAACTAAATGCCTGATAGAAAGGAGGAAATGGAACAAAGGTTCTAGAAAAAGAAATTGGATAATGAGGTTCAGAATAATTGAGTGGGCTACAGTTGGCAGGCTACACTTATTTAAGACCTAGGATGAATACCAAGTGAGCATTGTTCTGTGCAATTCACTGCATAGAATTACTACTTGGCGTTCATTTTTACGCAGAAATTCTGGGCAAATTAAAAATAAACTAAATTTCCTTCCAAATATAAGTAAGGAATAATATCAGTTCCCCTTTAAAAACATGAGAAAAAAGTCTGTGAATAATAGAAGTGTTGAGATTTTGCAAATCTTTCCTTGCTCAGGTACCCATTTTTTTTTTTAAAGGAAATTCATTTCTTTTGTCAAAGAATATATTTTAAAAATAGTCATTTGTTTTTAGATAATGATGAATCATCTGTGATAGATCGCTTTCTCACTATTTTTCTGACATGCTTTTGGTTTTTTTCATCCTGTAAAATTGACCAAATCTGGCTTTTTTTTTTAAAACACTGTTAATAGTTGCTTTGTTTTCACTGAAGATTCTGTGAGCCTTAACTTATTTGAGATTCTGTCTCCTGCTTTCTCCTTTTTTGTAATTATTAGGACAAATAACTAATTTATTTTCAGAGGTAGGTAGCATAGGGGTAAGCTCTAAAAAAAAACATGCTCATCAATAGATTGAAAAAGACATTTTTTCCCCTATATTTTAACATTTTAGAGGATAAATCTGTTTAGTATAACAAACAGACTTTGCCCATCATACACCAGTAGAATAAAGTGCACTAAATTATGTTAATGCATTTATTTTATTCTTTTTCTCTGCTTATAAATGAAAATCAGATGACTTTAATTTGATTTATTTTGGTTTTAATCAATTTGGGGATAGATGCAAGCATGCAACACTCACACAATTCTCCATCCCGTCATTATGTCTTTACATTGCTATCTATTTGTTCTTAACATGCATTATGCTTGACACTATTTTTAAAATTATTGAGCGGAATTTAAGTGAAATAGTGACTGTCACAGATGTGGTAATGGAATATGAATAAAATTAACTGGGAGGAAATAAATAGATGAATTAGAGCTTTTACGTGCTGTCTCTTGGATAAGCTTTAATTTTAATACTTTGTTTTAAATTTTGATCATAAAATGTTTGACATAAAACTTAATAAATTTAATATATTAAATTATAAAAAATAAAAATAACATGGTAATCTTTGATTTCAACACCCAATTTAAGAACTGCAATATTTCCAATATTATTATATCCACCCACACGCTGATCCACATTTCATTTCACTATTTCCTCTGTAGAGGTATTTACTGTCCTCAATTTTGTGTTCATAATTTCAGTGCTCTTAAAAATAATTAAGAGTGTATCCTCAAACAACATGTTTTTTTAGTTTTCCCTGCATTTGAGCTTTAAAAATAAAACGATGTTATATATAGTCTTCTGTAGCTTTTTTCACTCAGCATTTTTCCTAAGATACATCCTTGTTGTTGCATGTAGCTATTTCATTTCATTGCTATAATAATATTTCATTGTATGAAATGATTCGTTCACCCAAATCATCTTCTGCTGATGGATTTGAGTTTTTCTGTGTTTTTGCTATTGCAAACAATGCAGCTACGAATATTTTCAAATCCTGGTGCCCGTGTGTGAGTTTTCTAGAGCATATGTAGGGAATGTGGATGTTCAGCTTCATAAAATGTCTCTAAATTGTTTTCCAGAGTTTTTTGGAGGAAACTTTGTATAATACATTTCCACTATCAGTGTTTAACAATTCACTTTGTGCTATCAAGCACACAGTATTTCAGTCTTTTTAATTTTTTCCAATTGAATGGATGTAAAATCATATTTTAGTCTCTTGATTTATGTTTCCCAGATTACTAATGTTAGAAGGAACATTAACAGTAAGTTTAAACAGAGTTTATTTGAGCAAAGAATGATTCATGAATCAGACAGCATTCAGAGCCAGAAGAGGCTCAGAGAGCTCTCTGTCCAGCAGTGTGAGCAGTACACTTTCATAGGCCAAACATGGAAGCAAAGTAGAGAAATCACATGATTGGCTACAGCTAGACTGTGCCTTATTTGGGCATATTGTGATGAGGCATTTTGCCTTATTTGGCATGGTGTGATAATTCGTCTCCCTGGGATTGGCTGAAAACAGGCTATTTGTTACCAAAAATATACTCCTAAATTAGGTTTTAGTTTATTTACATACTAAATTAGGTTGCAGTTTGTTAGGTAGTAAGGAGATAGCTTCAGGCTAATGGCCTCCTATTTAGTTAATTTAACATTAACAATGTCAAACATGACTTCATTTATATTTCCTCTTGCTGAAATGTTTCTACTATCTTTTGTCCATTTTTTAAAAAAATGAGTTATTTTTTTCTTACTATATTTTGGATAACAACTCTTTGTTTTATATGTTTTAGATTCTCTCTCTCTCTCTCTCTCTCTCTTTCTCTTTCTCTACTTGTATAAATTTAAAGGGTACAAGTGTAATTTTGTTACATAAATAAATTGCATAGTGGTGAAGTCTGGGCTTTTAGTGTATCCATCACTCAAATAATGTACATAGGACCCATTAAATAATTTCTCATCGCCCATGCTCCCCCATCCTTCTGAGTCTCCAGTGTCTATCCCACACTCTATGTCCATATGTACACATTATTTAGATCCCACATGTAAGTGAGAACATGCAGTATTTGACTTTCGGTTTCTGAGTTGTTTCACTTATAATAATGGCCTCCAGTTCCATCCATGCTGCCCTGGAAATGACTTCATTCATTTTTATGGCTGGGTAGTATTCCATTGTGTATATACCACATTTTCTTTCCCCAGTCATCCACTGATGGACCCTTTGGTTGATTCCATATCTTTGCTATCATAAATAGTTCTGCGATAAACATAAGAGTGCAGGTATCTTTTGGATATATCGATTTCTTTTCCTTCGGGTAGAAAACCAGTAATGAGATTGCTGGATCAACTGGTGGTCCTATTTTTAGTTCTTTGAGAAATTTCCAAACTGCTTTCCATAGAGATTGTATTAATTTACATCCTACCAACAGTGTGTAAGTGTTTCCTCTTCTCCCCATCCTCACCAACATAAGTTATTTTCTGACTTTTTGACTTTTAATATTAGCCATTTTGACTGGTATAAAATACCATCTCATTGTGGTTTTAATGCACATTTCTCTGATGATTAGTGATGTTGAGTATTTTTTTATATGCTTATTGCCATTTTTATGTCTTGTTTTGGAAAATGTCTATTTGTGCTCTTTACCTACTTTTTAATGGGATTATTTGGTTTTTGTTGTTGAGTTTGAGTTCCTCATAAATTCTGGATATTTGTCCCTGTTGGTTGAATAGTTTGCAGATACTTTCCCCAATTCTGTATGTTGTCTGTTCACTCTTTTGATTATTTCTTTTGCTGTGTAGAAGCTTTTTAGTTTAAGTCCCATTTCTCTATTTTTGGTTTTGTTTCATTTTTCATTGTTAATATTGATCATTTGTGCATTTTCTTTCTTTCTTGATTAGTGTTGCCAGAAATCTATGTATTTTTTCTCTTTTTGTTATGCCAGCTTCTGGTTTTCTTCATACTCTCTTGTATCATCTTTTTCAGTTTCATTAAATTTTGTTCTTTATTGCCTTTTCCCATCTTTTTCTTTGCGTTTATTCTGTTATTCAGATTTTGTAAGTTGGAATGTTCATTTATTTTTAAGCTTTTATTCTTCTATATTGAAATCATGAAAGCTGTTAATTTCCTACTAAGTAATGCTTTAAATATATCATCCACAATTTTATATTTGCTAGTTTCATTAATTTCTGTACTGGTTTCTTCTCTGACCCCCGTATTAGCATTTACTTTCCTCATATGAATAGGGATTTTGTTTATTTATTTTTAGTGATTTCTGACTTACGTGCATTGTGATGTTAATTGTTTTTTAAAACCATTTAGGATATCTAAAATTATTTTTTCCCCATTTCTGAATACTATGTAATCAAAATTTTCAGGGAATGTTCTACAAAAGTACTCCTAGATTTTATTAGTATATTAGAAATTTAGCATTTTATAAATAAATTCACCATTTTGCAAAGATGAAAAAGCTGAAGTTGAAAGATGTTGAACAACCTTTCCCAAGGGAGTTCAACCAGAAATTGGCAGGATTCAAGCTCAAATCTTGTACTATGCTGTCCCGATATTTATTAGTCCACAGTATAACCCCATAGAGCTGTGTTCAGTGATAGTTTTGTGCTCATCTATTTAAATTTTAGGTTCAGTTTTACTCCTGTTCTGAATTACCCTTTTGAATAATGAGATTTTGATGACAGTCACCTCCAAAAATGTTATGATGATTCAGGAGAAAATAAGATTCAGACAGTGGGCATAGAGAAAGGTGGAGATTTTAGGTAAGCTTGTATGGTGTTTTTTTGTCGTTGTAGTCTTGTTTTTTACATTATTCTGTCTGAACAAAAACCTACAGTTGCCACCATTATTACCAGTTGTTTCTTTTTAGCAGCAGTGGTATCACTCTGAAATTATATCCTTCAGCCCTCAGGAAGCTTTTATTTAAAAAATAATTTCTATTAATTTTACCATGTATGTGAGAATAAAAGGGCTTAATCATATATAGGTAGTTTGGTAAGGTCATCTGTACTAGTAGTAACTGAATGATATTCAGATTTGCTCTGAGGAGTCAGTTGATGAGTAGGATTTTTGTTAACACAATTTATGCCCTGGAATACTCTTCTGTTATCTGGGGAAGTTTGAGGGAAGTTAGGTTTCTATATAAAACTAGACTGAATAATTCAGAACTGAGAGAGAATATCTCTCTCTCAATACTTGAACTAGTATCTCGTTCAAGATACTAGATCATGAACTCTAATTAGTGCGTAAATATGCAAGCTACAGTTTGCTCACCTACTTTCCTACATTTTTTTTCTTTTTGCAGGGGGAGGGGAAAGCTCCTCATCTTAAGAATGAATTTCCAAGGGGAAATATGGTGACTTTCATTTTTTTTTATTTTTAAATATCACACATATTTTTAAAAATGAAGGCTATTTAACAATAATACTTTATGTTAAATAATTTTATGCTTTAATGCCAAGGATAATCTCTTCCTTAAAAATTCTGCTATATATAATAATTAAGAAAATACAAGAGCATATTCTTATAATTAGGGGTGATGAAGTTCTTCCCATGTAACACTAAAATTTAGGTTGCATAGGTGAGACTTTGGGCAGATCTTATTCAATTAAAATGAATGATGTCAATGTATTATTTCATCTTGGTAAGTTGAAAATGTTTTAAAACAGTCTGGGAGAAAATTTGTGCACTAAAACAGAACTTGGTAGGCTTAGTTAAAATGTTGACAATTGACAATTTGCAAAATGAAAGCTCCCTTTGATACATTCACGTGTTCACCAGAGTAGCACTTTTAATTTCCTTCAAGAACTTTTCCTTTGCATCCACAATTTGGCTAAATGGTGCAAGAGACCTAACCTTCAGTCTGTCTGGCTTTCAGCATGCCTTCCTCACTAAGCTTAATCATTTCTAGCTTTTGATTTAAAGTGAGAGATGTTTGACTCTTTTCTTCACTCCAACACTTAGAGGCCATTGTAGGGTTTTTCATTGGCCTAATTTCAATATTGCGTGTCAAGGAATAGGAAGGCCCAAGGAGAGGGAGAGAGATGGGGGAATGGCTGTTTGGTAGCAGTCAGAACACACATGACATTTATTGATTAAGTTCGCCATCTTATATGGGCAGGTTCGTGGTGCCCCAAAACTGCTACAATAGTAACATCAAAGGTTCCTAATCACATATCACCGTAACAGGTATGATAACAATGAAAAGTTTGAAACATTG
This sequence comes from Avahi laniger, assembly GCA_963575035.1. Taxonomy (NCBI): domain Eukaryota; kingdom Metazoa; phylum Chordata; class Mammalia; order Primates; family Indriidae; genus Avahi; species Avahi laniger. The sequence continues at coordinate 3,953 of CAUYSK010098716.1, read as the reverse complement.
AGAGAATACCACGATGTGACGCAGAGACACGAAGTGAGCACTTAGTGTTGAAAAAACGGTGGCAATAGACTTACTTGATGCAGGGTGCCTCAGGCCTTCAATTTGTGGGAAAAAAAAAATAGAATATGCAAAGTGCAATAAAGTAAAGCACACTAAAATAAGATTTGTTTGTATTGGTTTTCTATTGCTGTGTACAAACTGCTACAAATCTAGCAGTTTAAAACAACACTTAGTTGTCTTATAGTTCCGTAGGTTAGAAGCCCGACACAGGTGTCACCAGACTACGGTCACGGTCACGGTGTCAGCACGGCTATTTCTTTCTGGAGGCTCCAGGGGAGAGTTTTCGTCCTTGCTCATTCAGTTTATAAATTCCGTGGTTGTCGATGAAGGCCGCGCCCAGTTTCCAGAGGCCACCGCCTTCTCTGGGTCGCAGCTCCCTTCCTCCATCTCGAAAGGCTGCAGTGGCAGCTCAGGCGTCTCTCACTTGCAGTCTGTGTTCTGCCTCTTCTGTCGTTTGTTGTCTCTGACTTCAGCCAGGAGACAGTCTCCATTTTTACAGGACTGTGCAATTAAATTTGAAGATTTGAAGGGGTCCTGCAATCATCCAGGATAATCTCCCCATCTCGAAATCCGTGTCCTTGTCACATCTGCAAAGTGCCCCTTGCCATGCGAGGAAACACATTCCCAGGTCCTGGAGACTGTGGTGTGGCCATTTTGCAGGGCTGTGGGTTTGCCTGCCACGCTACCGTACGGGACAGATGATACAGCGTAACACAGTGGTGAGATTTTGAAATGATGAAATTTTTAAAATTCTTTTTAGAATTTTCTTTTATTGTTACCATTTTCTGAGCTCTTCATTTATACGTGTAGATCCAAATTTAATTATTAGCATTTTAGTGCAAATCTCTAGCACTGAATTCTCTCAGCTTTTGTTTTTCTGAAAGGTCTTTCTTTTGCCTTCATTTATGAAAGCTAATTTATTTCTCAATATAAAACTCTGGGCTGGGCAGTTTATTTTTTTCTTTCAGTAGTGTAAAAATGTCACTGGATAGTTCCTGTTGAGAAGTCTGCTTTCATGTTTATCTTTGAGCCTCTATGTTATGTTTTTCTACCCTCTGACTGCCTTCAAGATTTTTCTCTTTATCTTTGATTTTTAGTCATTTGAATATGATGGCTACATTGTTTTTCTCCTTTTTTTTATTCTTTCCTTCTTTATTCTTATTCATGCTGGTTGTGGTTATTTAAAGCTTTTGGGATCTATGGTTTCTTGTTTTCTTTGTTTTTAGAAAATTCTTGGCCATTATTTCTTCATATATTTCTGTTGCTCTCTTCTTCCTTTTCCCTCTGTAATTCCATTTATGCTCTAGATTATTTGATACTGCCCTATGGCTCTTGAATGTGCTCTTCTGTTTTCTTTATTTTTTTCCTGTGCTTTTTTCCTATTTGTGTAATTTTTATTGGCCTATCTATATGTTTCCTGCAAATTCTTTAGTTTTGTCAAGTCTTCTGATAAGTCTGTCAAAGGCTTTATCTCTGTTATACTGACTTTTATTTCTAGTATTTTCATTTGACCCTTTCTCTCTGCTTAAATTCCTATTTGTGAATACATGTTGTCCACCTTTTCCACTGAATCCTTTAGCATATTAATCATAGTTATTTTTTTTGAATTAAGTTGTATTTATTTGTTACTCATTGGTAAAGCACACGGTATAAATTCAAAGAACATAACAGTGAAAAAACAAGTCTCCTTCATGTTCCTGTCCTCAGTCCCCTTCCCAGTGTCTTATGTGCCCTTCAGACATGTGCCATGCTTAGATAAGCAAATGCATTCATATGCATATATATATAAATTTATTCTACCCCATTTTGCTTTTTTTTTTTTTCTTTTTTTAGAGACATGGTCTTGCTGTGTCACCCAGGCTGGTCTGCAACCCCCACCTCAGTCTCCCAAGTAGCTGGGACTACGGGCACATACCACTGCTCCTACCTTTTTAAAAATTTTGGTATATTTTGGACATCAACCCTAATCAGTGCACATATAGCTGACACCTTTTAAGTGGCTGCAAGTATTCCATTGAGTGAAGGTGCCATCACGTACTTATCTAGTTCTCTCTCAGTGGACATCAAGATGGTTGCTGTTGTTAGGCTGTTGCTGTGATGAATACAACAGTATGTATGTTTTGTTTATATGTGCTAGGATAGCTAGTAGATGGTTGGCAAACTACAGCCTGTGGGCCAGATTCAGCCTGCCTTTTTTTTTTATAAACAAAGTTTTATGGAAATACAGCTGTGCCCATTTGTTTGCCTATTGTCTATGGCTGCTTTCATGCCACCCAAGCAGAGTTGAGTAGTTGGAACAGTGATACATGGTCTGGAAGCCCAAAATGTTTACTATTTGATCCTTTAAAAATAGTTCGCTTGCCTCTGATCTATAGGCTAAGTTCTTCTTTTTTTTTTTTTTTAGTTGAATCATAGTTATTTTAAAGTCCCTGCCTGAGAGTTCCAACATCTGAATCATCTCAGAGTCTGGTTGGGTTGATTGTTTTGTCTTTTGACAGTGGTTTGGTTTTTCATGTGTGTGTCTCTGTGTGTATGTGTATGTATGTCTTAAATTTTCACTGAATTTTCGTTATTAACAGTAGATACTGAAGTTAGTAATTTGTAATGGCTAGAAATGGACAAGTGGGCACTGTTCTGTCACATCATCAAGAGGGGAATTGAGCCAAGTTTGGATTTTCAGTGTACTATGTTGGCTTTTAGTTCTTCTGGTGATGGCCGCCATTTCTTTTTGGGGGCTGGGATCTGGAGGGTTTTTCTCAGTGTTAGCACTCCTTGCTCACCTTCCAGCTGCCGGTGCCATGGATTGGGGAGGGAGTCTCTCCCCCCTCCTCACCCCTCTCCTAGCAATAGAATGCAGCTGCTTTTCACTTACAGCTGGACTTCCTATTGGGGATGAGATAAGGGCTGCACTGTTGCCCGAGTCCAGCCTTAGTTTTAGGCAGTTCCTGTGTTTCCAACCCCTCCCCATGGCTGCAACTCAGATTTTATTGGTGTGGAATTTTGATGTCAGGACAGTTTCCTGCCTCCCCCAAGTAGAGGGTCTTCTCTTCTATCCTCTCCCAGCTATGGTGTGCTTCCGCCTGTGCCTGTGCTGACTCAGTCCGCTGCCCCTTCCCAGCAGCTTAGAGCTCAAGGCTTTGCTTCATGGGCAGAACTGGCTTCTTGCCTTTTCCCGTATGCTTGCACACTCAGGACCGCATCTCTGGTCCCATGTCCTGCCTCCTGCATGTATAGCTGGTGCATGCCCACAGAATAGAGCCTGAGAGTGCGTGTGGGCTCCGCAGTGTCCACGGCCAAGCTCTTCCAGCCTGTCCTAATCAGAAGGCAGAGGAACACATGTACGTAGGGGAACAGAACATTTTAGATTGTGATTGTCATAAGGACGGAAATGAACAAGGTCTGGGCAACACAGGGACAACTCCTTTACATAGGTAGGGTGGAGGAACAGCCAGCGGTAACATTGGTGCAATGATTTGAAGGTTGAAAATGGTCCCATCATTTAAAGAATTGAGAGGAGTGAGGGAGTCTCAAGTGAAGATGACAAGTACAGATCCCCAGGGGCTGGAAGGAAATGGGCCCCATTGAAGGATCAGAAAGTTTGCCGTGCGTGGCTAACACAGAGTATGGAGGAAATGATGTAGAGATCCTCAAGCCCCAGGCCGTGGACCTGTCCGTGGCCTGTTAGAGACTGGGCCACAGAGCTCTGCTGGCACCCACCTCCCATAGATAAATTGTCTTCCATGAAACGTGAGGGGGAGGCGCAGGAGGTGAGGGGCGAGCGGCACTCAGGCGAGTGAAGCTTCGTCTGTCTTTGTAGCCGCTCTCCGTCACTCACATCACCATCTGAGCTGCGCATCCCCACCCCCATCCCCGGCTGTGGAAAAATTGTCTCC